>CM036616.1:2046145-2183645 GCA_020745705.1 Hemiprocne comata
TTTTGTGATTATAAAATTAATCTGTCTGTAAATCTGTTTAAAGAGTTTTTTTGCCATATAATGAGCAATATAAATTATTAATATTTTCATGTTCTTAGGGACTTTCACAGCCATAATTTTACCAACACAGCTGTTTGACCCAGTGACATCATGTTTTGCATATTTTTGCATTTTAATGAGTTAGTCATTTAAAAGGTTACAAAGAAACCATAACTCATAAGTAATTAAATTATTTAGCAGAAGAAGTATAAGAAGTTCTTCTGTCATAGGTCACTGTGGGAAGGAAGGAGCATCAGTGTGCTGAATTGCACCTGTTTGTTGAAGATAGGTACAAACCAGAAGCTTTGCTTTTAGATTACAAGTGGCTGTTTTCTCAGGGAAGTGCCTGAATACATGCACATACTAAAACCAACTGAGTGTTCTGTCATTGAGATAGAAGGTTTTTAGACTGCAGTCACAAACACTGCTCAACACTAAATGGGAGTTGTCTTTCAAGACTTGGATAACTTCAAGATTTTACAGAAAACACTTATGTGCATGATGTATTTTCCCTTTACAGTACTGAAATACAGACCTTCCAAGAGACTGACGTTTAATCTTTTTCTGTAATGGTTTAATACATATAAATTCTTGGAGATGAAAGGTAAAGTAGAAGAAGTTGGCAACTTGGGTTGCCTTTCTGCAAGTTAAAGATGTTACAAATCCAGACAAACCTCTGAGCCCATCAAAATATCTGCAGTTCAGAAAGAAAAAATGTTTACAAAGAGGTTTTACACTGTTACGAAAGGGAAAGAAATTAACAGTATTTTAGAACAAATTTACTTACTTTTTCAAATTGTGCTACATCAAAAAATACATACTTAAAGCCTATGCGGGGGTATATTCATTATGAAGTACAAATGAGAATGATTAAGACATACTGTGACATTCTCAGGGAGGAGGCAAAGTGGCTTGGAAAACGAATTTGCAGTTGAGAACTTTCACTGTCAGCTAATGAGGTTCTTAGAAATGCCATAGAAACATTAAAAAATCCTGCAGTCCAGCTTTATCTCTGTGCCTTATTTGAGGGTAACTTTCAGAGAGTAAATGCTATTCTCCTTTTTTTCACCCATCAATAAATTAGAACGAATAATTACTTGTTAATTGTGTGGGTTTTATGAAGATTATTTGATTTACCGTTGTTTCTGGTGCATTGCTTTCAGAAGTTAAGTTCTATATAAATCGAAATAACTTTGAATTTTAATTAAAGCCGTAGTGAAAAAGTGAAATATGTGTGAGGTTCTTGTTTGAGAACTTGGACCCCTCTGAAGCTTCCGAAATTCTTGCCAGAAAGGAAAGTAGAACAGTTTCTCAAGAGATGGGGGAAAAGAACTTTCAGAGTGCAGTCTTTAATTACAGAAAGGATTCCTATAAAGTACCATTAAAAGATGCCAGGCCTCGGGGGTAGCTGGAGGATTCATTCTTGCACAGGTTTTGTGGACCCCAGAGCTGTGTGCACTTTGTGAAGAAGAGCAGAGACTGTGACTGCAGCCCGGGCAGTTGTTGGGGACAGATTATTTGCAGTCCTGCATCCCGCCTGCGTGGCTGGGGTCGATCTGCTCCCATTCAGCCTCCAGTGATTCCTTCAGATAGCCCAATCCTCACATCAGGGAGAGGTGCTGGAGCTGAAGTTCGTTAAACAAAGTTTGAAGCAGTAATTGAACGTGAATATAGTTCTTTTTCTGTTAATTCACAGAATTAAGTCAATGCTGTAGCATAGTTTCTTGTATTTCGCTTGCCATGAGAAATAATCTTCTGCTGAAAATCCTAGTGAAAAATCCCTATCAAGAATGCAGTACACGACTGGGGGAGTAAAATCCGTATAATTCATGGATGTGTTTATTCAGTTTTGGCCTTGGGAACAAACATCATAAAAGAGAGCTGCAGATATTACGCGTAGACATGTTTGGGTTCCTAATTATAGATAGATGCAAAACATTAATTCTTTTCAAAACTTTTCAGCAGTAAACTCCAAGTGTGGCAACAGTTTATCTGGTGAGTTTTTTTAGCCTTGGACATTGATTTGTTTAGTAGAGCTGCACCAGCACCAAATTAACAAATAGCAAAGTAAAACATACTAATGGCACATTTTATACTTTCCAACAAAAGGATACTGTATATGGTGAAATAAGATGAATACAGTTCAGCATGCAAACAGATACAGACCTAATGCAGTGAGGAATTAGAAGGCAGTAACAGAAAGGAAATTAAGAGTTTATTGTTTTTATAGCTCTAATATCCATGAAAAGTTAGTAACACAGCAGGTGACAGTTTTGGTAAGTGTAAAGTGAATGTTTTGAAATAAATAGCAGTTGGGTGACCTGGGATGTCAGGGCTCTAGACAAGGGTGTGTGTTTGTCAATATATCCTACATGTTTTACAGACTCCTCAGGGAACAGGGGAAGATACAATTTCACCTTTTCTGTGCCAAAACATTTTAATTATATCTTCTTCCAAGTACAGCGGTTCAGTAACCAAGGAGCTGACATTGATGCATGTGTTGATAAAGCTGCAAACATTCAAAATGAGATTAACAAAGATTTTGAGGAAAGGGTGACAGCTAATTTTGCACAGTATTCTGCATCTAATTCAGGTCAGTGTAATGATAGAATATTTTATAACTGTTGTGTCATCCAGAGGGACTTTTATGATGCTTTGTGTTTTTGACGATTTGTGTATATGAAACTATAGTTCTTAATACATCATTCAAACAGGTTATAACTTTTTTATTGAACATCTATTGGTTGTAGCCATAAACAGGAATAAACTTCAGCATTTAGAAGCGATTCTATGTATCCATCAGAATTCATCATGGTAATAGCTTCCTTTTGTCTAATTCACCTCGAAAGTATCGACTTCAGATGTGAAATGGAACCCAAACTACTGTTCCCGTTTTGTGGCGTCGCTTAATATTTGCAAAAAGATTGGATGGAAAGTTTTATTAAGTGTATTTAAATAATCAAACTGTAGTTTCTTTGTATTGTGTGAGACCTTTTGAGAACATCTCAATGTATTTCTGCTCTATTCTCCTCCTTGTTTGAAGGCAACTGACATTCTTCTTTCACTTTTCTTTTTGTTTGTGAAATTTTCTCCTTTTTTTTATCCACTCACTTCTCCATCTGCTTTCACTTTTGTTTGCTTGGGCCGTCTCTCATCCCAACTTGATAATGAGGAATGCGGTGTGACCCTGACCTCTATCAGCCCATGCATGACCTTCTGACTCCCCCACATAACCTTTGACCTTCTCTTTGACAGCTTGATTAATTACCCTGTGTTATGATTTATGAGTAAGTGCTATGTAAAAATAATAGACAACAGGTGGTCCTCTAAAAACTTTTTGTGGCATGTTTTCTTTTCCTGCCTAGCTTGATGAGCTATTTTAAGTTGGGAACTTAGTGGGACAATGTGTGTTTGGCAGTAACACAGCATTTTTACACACTTGGACACAGCGCAGGAATCCAGGGAGCCGAGGTGTAGCCGGGATGGAAATATCACAAAGTATTAGCAGGGTGCAGTTGCCAAAATGTACATTGGGTGGAAACAGAAAGCAGAGTCAACTGACATTTCAGGCGTTTCAGTCTCAGGTCACGTCTTGAGAAAATTGCTCAAATAATGGAGGGGGCATTTTTTCAAGCTGAGCTGCATCTCCAACAGCTATGTTTACTTTAACGCTTCACCAGTGACTTCTGATTGGTTGTCATGACCTCATCCCACTGTTGCACCTACGATGTCGCAACAGTGACATAGATGCACCCTTCCCGTGGAAAAGATGGGAAATGAGCAGAACATGCATCTTTCAGGAAGATGAATGGGCATCGCTGTGTCTGTTGAAACCACGGGTAGGTTTAAGAGCAGAGCACTTTGAGTTGCATTTCCCCTGGGAATTAACTCTGGTCTTGTTGCCAACGATCCAAATAGAAACCTGAACTTGAAAACTCAGGTTGATAAACCTTAGGAAAATTACCTCCTTCAGACCCTTGCTCGCAGTCCAAAAAGATAGTTACATAGGTCAAAAGATTCCTCTCCAGCCCTGACCTCTCTGGTCACATATGGTGTCTCATCCTGGTGGATTAATATGCAGAGCTGAATGCTTTCAGCTCATTTTTCATGTGACCAGGCAGAAGAGATTTGAAAAGATTTGGAATTTACCTCAAATACTTTGGGGTGGTTTTTTTTTGTTGTGGGTTTGGTTGTGGTTTTTTTTTGACCTTCCTCTTGCTGTCAGAGGCAGTAATTTTTGTATTCCTTCCGTTTTGAACATCTGGCTTGAAGTTCCAGTAAGAGGCAGAAAGTACTGCTCCATTTCTGGCTCGTGTTTTACGGTGGAAAAGGCCCTTCTACGTTGTTCTGGCTTTGTAGTAAAGGTATTGTAACCAAGATTCATGATTCTTTCCAACACTTGGCTTTGTCAGCCTGCTTTTTCCTTTTGTCATCATTTGCTGGCTCAGTCCTACGTATTAATTGTATTTGTATTTATGGACCTGAAGGTGGAGTTTGCACACAGTCCTCTGCCTCCAGGAGGATGCCAGTAGTTAGTGTAGATTACATTTTGCTTACCTCGAAGCATTAGAATTTGGGCAAAGAGCTGTGAATTGGGTGTTTCAGTTTGAGAAACTGTCATTGTATCCACTGGACTTGCAGGTTGGAGGCTGGGACATGGTGTTTATCAGTGTCTGTCCTGATTATTGCGCCTCATCACAGACACACTAATGGGGGGTGCAGGCAGACCTTGGCTCCTGTGCAACATCTGTATGCTCTCAGACATGTGGTAGAACACAGGGCTTGGCTTCTCTCCATCAGCTGAAGATTGATGGGGGGAGGGGGGGGTTGTCACAAAGTTTAGCTTTTTACCGTGAAAAAACTTGGCACTTCAGAGGGTGGTTTCTCCTGTGGGCACTGAACATGCAGGAGAAAACTACTCCACTGTTGTTAGGTGCATTGAAAACATGCCAAGTGTTTTACTGATGGTGGCCAGCCTTAAAAAAACTCTCCTGGATGTTGGTGCTTACTCACATCATAGGTCTCTACATTTTAATAATTCTTTCATCATAGCTGAAATTGGTATTTTTAATGACTCCAAGAGGTATATACTTCTGAACTCGACTTTCATCTTAGAAGGTGCTTTTTATTGAATGTGATTTTTTCCTTTGCCTAACAGTCATGCCGAAGGCTGTGTTTGTATTTTACCTATAATGAAAATTTTCTAAAGGACTTTTTTGAGATATTAGTGGGTTTGTGTGCAAAGTTTTGCATTGACTTTGCATTCTGCTCAACCCCACTGTGTTAGTGAGGAGTTCCACCTGTTTGGTTTTTTTTAATTTTCTGTTTGCACTGAACTTTAATCATGCAGCTACATCCACATGAAATGCATTTTTTAAAAATTAATGTCACTTTAAAGTCACATTGTTTATATAGGTACTACTGAAAGCTGGGTATTCCTTTTCAGTAGAAGATGCTTGGGCTGAGACTGAATGAGAGAGTTTTTAATTGGATACAATTTTACTAGTGATTCCATTTTTCTGTGTTGCTTTGTACATGTTATTCTCAAATCTTCTTTCTAGTGCCACTATATACATCTTGCAGTTTAGGACACAGCAGTGCTAGAGAAAGGGAAATACACTACCTCATGTAAGCAAAACAATCTGAAAAATAATTGCTTTCCTAAGAGAAAGGCTTATGAATGGTAAGGTTATCTTTTTTCTCAATTATGAGAAAACCTATCTCAGTTATTACTTAATTATTTTAATTGTGCTGACAGGAAAGGCCTGCTGTCTGGGAGAATTTATTTATTTATTTTTTTTAAGTATAGAGGGAGAGATGTTACACTGCTTAAAGTATAGTTGATAAAAATCCTTTAATTGATTTATGAAATAGTGAATTTAAAAATGGAATCATATTTCATCTGTTGATGTCTATGTGAAAAATTGACATTGTGTCCTCATAAAACTGGACAAATGAGTCATGTAATTTTCAGTTACATAATCAATAACTTAGACAAATTCTACTTCTTCGGTGATTTATGTGCCTGTTTTGTGGCCAGCCCAAAGTGGGCACCGAGTTTAAAACCCTGGGAGCCTGTGCAGGCCTGTGGTGAACACAGGAGTTCTGCGTTTGGCATTGCGTGGAGAGCAAAGCAGATCGACCCGTGGAACGACTCCTCTCGGGATGAGCGGGTCAAGGAGATGGAACACCACGGGGAGCCCCAGAACCACCCACCTGCCACGTGCTGCCAAAGCTTGGTCCTGCCCTGCCAGAACCATCCTTCCCTCTGAGGTGTGCAGTTGAGGAGTGTTTGTGAGTGGTGTTCTCCCCCGCCATGCATTCTGAGGCTTTGGATTTTCCACACTGGGAATTTTACGTGTTAACAGTACCGCGTTTTGTGTTGACACGGCCGGCGTCGGTGCCAGTAGATTGTACGCTTCGTCTTCCCTAATTTTCCCTTTTCCTCTGCCCTTCCCCTGTTGTTTGTTTATTTATTTATTTATTTGCCTGTTTATTTGCATTTACCCCAGTTCAGTGCGCTCAGCAGGGAGGGCAGGGGAGCGACATGACAGGAGACCACTTACTCACAGCGCCGTGTCTAGCGAGGAGGCAATTTTCCCTTTGGCCTATGGTGACCTTTTTTGACTACGTCCCTGACGCCAGAGACAGTGTCCTGAATGCCTCTATTTCACCCTGTTTAGCAGAGTGCAACCGTGCCCTTTAACTTGGTTTTTGGTGGGAGGAGAAGCTACGGCAGACGTTTGAGAAGGGCACAAGGACGAGGGGTAGGAACTCCCTTCAGATGCGATTTTGATAACTAGTCGAGTGTGTCCAACTGTAGAAAATCACCGAGTGACAATCTGTCTACCTGACAGTGGCCACAATGCGCTACAAGGTTTGTGAATGGCTCTACAGATTAGAATAAAGCCAGCCCAAATAAAGTATCTTTTGTTGCAGTGGGCTTGGTTTGCTCTGGCCAGCTAGGTATGGGGACCTCTTTGATCCTTGTGCCTAGCCCAAGTGCAGAACGGAGCACCCAGTGAAAAGCTGGAATAAAGCTGTTCAGTTAGATAATGAATATAGACGTTTCCAAAAAGTAAGTCTTTATTAAAATTTACTTTTAAAGGACAGCTTGCTTTGACTGGGAACCCATGGTAACTTTAAGGACTCATCTGTTAAATGCACGTGCTTCCCTTTTCTCCCTGCCTTTGCAATTATGTCTTCCACGAACATTACAATTCTTGTGTGATTTGCCATCATTTAAAAATCATAATAAAATGATTGGCTGACTTATTCAAGATTTATTTCTCATTCATAAATTCATGTATTTTTCAACCGGCTCATTTTCTGAGGCACAAAAATGCAGCTGGTATGCTCAGAAACATCCTGCAGGTCACAAATTTTCTCTGGGTTCGTTGAATACAGGGCATAATCCCAGTGAAGTTTTAGAGCAGATTTAAAGATGTACTTAAAAGTCACCCCCAAAGTAAAAGAGTTGACTTGTAAGCAATACCATTGAATCAGTTTTGGTATTGATTCATTGTTACTGCCACTATTGGCTTCTGCATGGTGTGCTTGTTGTCAGCTAGACAAAAGGTTTTACTGTTTTAAACTGCAGTGAATTATTTTCACATGCCTTCTTTTATATATATACACACATATATTTATATATATGGAACCCCTCCATCCTCTTTGTTTTAAACATTTTCATTGGCTGGATACAAAGCTTTTTATTCATCATTACATAGAGTTCTTAAAAATAATATTTTAGTTCTCATACTGTTTTCTGAAAAAGTTTAATAAAATGTTTATGAATAAAACAGCATATTAAATTATTTTAAAGGTAAAACAGGCAAGTTTTGTGTCACCGAGGGATGTGTATGAGCATAAGTGCACACACAAACACATATTCACTCATCAATATCCCTTTAATGACAGAAATGAAAAAAACAGAATATTCCTGAAATACCCTTCTGTAAATTATATTGTGTGAACTTACTGAAACAAACAGAAAAGTTTTAAAGAGCATTAAAGTAAATGCAAAGTATTTTCAAGCATTAAATCTCCCTTTTCATATTTCTTCTTTTTGTGTGTCTCTTCTAAAACAGGAAGGCTATGGAGTGATAGTACTGAATCCCAATGAGAACTATATTGAAGTGGAGAAGACAAAAGCCCAAGTACAGCTGTCTTCTGATAGCTCAGATGAACCTGCAGAAAAGAGGGAAAGAAAAGATAAAATCCAGAAGGAAACAAAGAAGCGACGTGACTTCTACGAAAAGTATCGAAATCCACAAAAAGAAAAAGAAACTATGCAGATGTATATTAGAGTAAGTTTTATTTTGGTTTTGTTTGCCCTTCTTTAATGATGTATAGATACGTTTACTGCCCATATTGGCTAACAAACAGCATGCTTTTTTAAAAAACAAACACATTACTGAGACGGCATTCAAGAGTTCATACAGATTTCCTGGCTCTTTATTCTTTTGATATTTTTTGTCACTTATTGAATGTGAAGTTTTGGAAGAGTTACAAAACATCCCTTTCTAATTTCAAAGAGGAACTTCAAATAAACCCCAGAGGAACTCACTGGTGCTATCAAGGAAGAGCATGATTTAAGGAAGACTTTGTTAAAATTATTTTCTAAGCAGAGGTGTACATAAGAAACACTTTCTCGTGCAGCTTAGGCAACGTATTAGCTTCACATGTCATGCATGCATTTATTGTATTATATTGTCTTATATTGGGGAGGCAGTAGCTGTAGCATGATAGTTTTTTAACTTATTACCTGCTGAATTAATAATGTATTGTGGAAAACACCGGTGTTCATCTTCTGTGGTAGCAG
This sequence comes from Hemiprocne comata, assembly GCA_020745705.1. Lineage (NCBI taxonomy): Eukaryota > Metazoa > Chordata > Aves > Apodiformes > Apodidae > Hemiprocne > Hemiprocne comata. The sequence goes on from CM036616.1 coordinate 2,055,009, forward strand.
ATTTAGCCTGTAATGTATTGTTTTCATATGAGCAGCCATCCATTGTGTTTCAGCTGAACTTCTGAAAGCAGATAAAAGAAGAGAGTTATTAATATCTTAATAAATATTTAAGGTAGAATAGTTCAGGAATGGTGTAATGAGGAAACTCTGTCCCTTGCTCTTTTCTTACTCAGTGAACCTTTGCACTTGGTAATGCTGCCAGCATGGGATCGTTATAACAGTGCTACCCGAGGATTTCTAATTCTGCAGGGGGCACAAACAATATTATTTGCACTTTGACACATTCTGCTTCATATACATACTATGCATTATACATTCAAGACTGAGTCATGCAATTTCCAAGCCCTTATTATGAAAGTTAGCATTTTCATTCAACGGTAAAACACATCAGAAATGCCACAGTCTAGTTAAAACAGTAAAAATGTATATGCCTTTCTGGTGTGAAACAGAAAAAATCCAGCAAGAGGGATGTTGGAGTCATCTTCAGTTTTAACTGGTTCCTATTAATTTTGGTTTAGCATAACAATGTTTGTAGGAGAAATACAGCTTACTGGCTAGTTAAAAGGGTTTGTAACCTGGATATGAGGTTATCAATAATACCATAAATACTACTGTGTCTTAGGATAAATATTCTGCTACTGAGCGGGGGAAACAAAAGGATGCATATATATACACATATATATAAAATTTTATTATTTTTTTTTCAAAGTCACCAACAGAGCAGTAGTGTTTCTATCTGCTGCTTTTGATGAGACGTGCCATTCTGCCCACCAGCCAGACCCTGGCTGGTCTCAAAAGTCTTTCGGAAGCCAGTGGATGCTGTTGCTGTGTTGTCCAGAAAGGCATTTAGTCAGCAGTGCTGGTCCAGTGTCCCCTTGTTGAAAGTGAACCTTTTTTTGATACCTTTTTAGCAGTTCCACCTTCTTGTGGCTCTTTAGCTCGATGAGGCGTGAAATTCGGCTTTGGGAGGTTTGACTCCCAAAACACAAAATGCATGGCTCCATCCCATTTTCTTTTTTGCACAGCTCTGTGACTCAAATGTGACTACTGACATTCCCTTTATTTTATTTTCTTCTCACCAGGGAAAGAAGTAGCATAAGTTTTAGTGAAGGTATGGGTAGTGGTCTGCATTCCTGGGCAAATTAACTGAAATTGGGTTTTCCGATGCGGTTGGTGTTTTGTTGTGAAATAATTATTTGGTTTTTCTTTAATAGGCTCTAATACAGAGAAACAGAACTAAAAAAGTCCCTGCTTTGGTGTGCAGCAGGACTAATTACTGCAGTTTACTTGCCTATTGGTTTCTGAAACATTCAGACAAGATGCCATTCACTCTATTGGGTGGAACCGCTCGGTCTGTGGGTGGTTGCGGAGAGGAGCTGTGGACGTGGCATGCACTGCTCCACCTGCCTGGCACAGACATGGCTTGTCAGTCTGTCCAGCCATTGCACCATGCAAAGAAAATGGTGCCGTGCTGTATTTGCAATGAAGTTCTTGCTTCCTGAGTTTGGATCCCTAGGATCTGCACCCTTGGACTGGCTGCCAGGCTTAAGGCAGCCACAGACTGCCGTGGGGCATGGTGTTGGAGCTGGTTTGGGGTAATCTCAACGAGCAGTTTTAGATATGACCTTTACTTAATGTATAGTGTAGCATACATTTGGCTTTCTAGCTCTTGAAATAAAACACGTTGTCACTCCAACAGTATATTTAAGGATGGTATATGCTTCGTAATGATCTCCCCATCTTTGCCAAGCAGGGAAAAGTAGTACAGAGAGACTAGATGGAAAAATGTCCTCATAACAAATCATCAACTGCATCTGATGTTGCAGCAAAATTTGTTTGTGTCAAATATGCTGGAGAAATGGTTTCAGACTGTTAAGTAGTAGGAATAAATGTACTTGGTTATGTTCTCATAGGGTCATTGAGATCTGTTGTGATCTGATGGGAAAATGCCATTTGAGCAAATTAAAGTTGTCTGAACAGTGCTCCCACTTGTGCAATGAGTTTTGCCAAGAACTGGAAAAACGGAACTCTTCCGTGGTTTTCTTGAAGTATTTTTTTTATTTTCGTAGGAAAATAAAAAATAAAATTAGCTGGGATACTCAAGAATGTGTAAAAGCAGGGCCTTAAAATGCAAAATCTCGAATTGCACTGTATTTTTGTACAAAATGAGCACAAATAAAAATGACTTTGGGAGTGTGCAGTGCATTAAGCATAGTGCTTGAAAGATCAAAGTACTTATTGTTTCATGCTGTAAGTTTCCTTAACTATGAAATAATGTACTTTCTGGCATACATTATAGCTTGTTAAAGGGACTGATTTGGTCTGGGCAATAAACATCATGTCAAACATTATGGCAGAAAAACCTGCTTAATATGTTTTGTAATAAGACAGAATTTTTTGTTCTTGAAAACATCTGCCAACTGAATTCATGAGTGAAGACAGAAAATGTCATCAGTTCAGTAACAGTCTTACAAATTTGGTTTCTTTTTTGTTGATGCAAACCAAGGAGAAAACTTCTTGATAATCAGCATTTACTATAATACTTTATGGAATGATAAAACAAAAGCTTTTCACTTTTATATAACATGCTAATGAATGCATATGAATTTTAATACTCTTACTGTTCAGATTTTAACAAGCATATTGCCAACAGATCACTTTAAAAGCATCTGGTTTTTAATGTGTTGAATGGAGGATTTAGTCAATTAGCTAAATATGTACATACATCCTTTTAAAAAACATATTTCTGTCCTTACTTAAAGATACTACCATTTTTTTCTTAGACCACCAGAGGCTGCTGCTGTACATACTGGCTAATGCTTCCCCCAGAAACTTAATACCCTTGCCTACCTTCATTTATTACTGAACTAAACTGAGAATTTGTTGATCTCTAACCTTTTTCTATGGAAACAGATCATACAGGCTTAAATGTGACATGATTATTCCCTCCATCCTCCAAGCCATCTCCCACTCCCTACAGATTTTCACATCGACAGTGTCTTCTCTGTGTTAAAAGACACTTAGGAATGTAAATCAGTATTTATCCCCTTCTAAATAGCATTCACCACTTAAACAAGTATACTGAAAGGATTCTGAAATGTTACTAAAGAAAAAAAGTGCAAACCACATAATTTTATAATAATAGTAATTTGCAATACTGTTGTTACCACAATAGTCAGAGGATCTCACAGAGGCAATGAAGGAAGGAATAGGAAGAAGTACTTTTATCAGACTCACTGATGGGGTCAGGTTTTCTGGGCAAGATGGAGAAGTGTTTCCTAGGCCTGTATGCTGGGAACTTGGTCCTTCTTTTTCCACCAAGCTGAGCTGCTTTAATGATTCTTACTGCAAATACTATTTTTACTATAGCACAATCTCCAGCAGTGCTATTTATACTAACAGCATATCAATGAAATTAAATTAATTTTGGATGTAACATAGTTTTCACAAATAATTTTTTTTCCCATTTTCTTTGGGAGATTAGCTAGAAAAAGATCGTGTGCGACTAATTAATTTGTTTTACTAAAAATGGATGCATCAGGATAATTTGTGCCAGCATTGAGGAGAAAGTGGTAAAAGGCAGGTTTATTAATACACGGTTAAGCACGCAGCGACTGCTGGTGGGCAGGAAATCCTGGCAGGCTCCCGAGCACAGTTGTGCCATTTCTGCTGATTGTTTGGAGTGGCTGAGAGGAGGCATGAAGGTCATGGCTGAGCCTCCACCCGTGCAGGGTGACCCTTGGGCATGGTGGGTGTGTTCCAGGTGGGAGATGGGGCTGTTCCTTGCCAGCTGCGAGGGGCTGGCCCCACCACCATCCCTGGGCAGATGCCGGCTCCCCCTGCCCGGGCCCTGTGACTTGGCACGGGGTGCCTGCTCCTCCAGAGCCTGTATGACTGCATTAGCCTGCTGCTGGGACCAAGCTAATCAGCCCTTTATTCCACCAGAAGAGACAAAATGACAAGCCCTAGGCAGATGGCTCCCGAGAGGGAAGGGACATGCTTCAGCACAGAGAAAGTCCCTGGCAGTCCTGGCCATCAGGAATCAAACCTCCAAAGTCTTAGTTCAGTCTTTGTACCTCCATGCTTTTTTTTTTTTTCCCCGCGCTTTAACAACTGTCAGCTTTACTTCACCTGTGCCTCTGAAACAACACATGGTTTTACTTTGTCCATATTTACCTTTTAAAGCCTGTTATGTCCTGATGTTCTTGAGAAATCTCTTTTTGCCTCTAGGCAAAACCATGCTGGCAATGCAGCGCTTATGAAAACTGCTTAGAAACTACCATGGCTTTATTGTGCTTGCCCTATGTACCAGTAGGCATTCAGAGTTTTAAATAAAACTGCAGTTCAGGTGCTGGAATGTAAATGTGTAGTGACATTCTGGGTGCCTGGAGAGATCTGACCAATGTCATGTAGGACCTGCACCACCCTAGCCCAGCAGCTGGAAGCCAAGCAGAGGGCTGTAAAGCATCTACAGTGGCACTGAGCTCCTGCAGTTGGGCCTCCACATCACTCCTGAAGGGTCAGATAAGCTTTACGTTCCTGTTGTGTTTTCTGTATAACAGGAAAAATACATCATATTTCATTCTGTAGCTACTACAGTGAACAGGCTTCTTACATTAAATAGCTAAAGTATTTAGAGTTTGAACTATAGTAGTAGTCAATAATTTATGCATAGGCTGTTCACCCTGTGCAGTTAAATTAGATATTTTTTACAATCCTGAGATTGTAAAGACTTCTTAGGATATATTTTGTGTCTACTAGTCCAGAAAAGTTGTATTTGTCTTCTTTTCCTTCAGCAAGTGGGAAATCAGAGACGCAGTTAATCACTGAAGGAAGATTTTGCATCTCTTCAAGAGCACAACTGGCTCTTCTTTCTGCCATACCCTCTCTTTGTTCTGTGTTTCACAAGTATGGTTTAATCAAAGAAAAGGAATGCATCAGGGCCATCCAGCTTTGGTGCCTTTCAAACATTCATTAGATGATGCCGACAAAATGTGCATTGTTAGAATCCGGCTCCTAAAATGTGAGGCAAGCCGTGTGAGATTCCAAAAAGAAAGAACCAGCTTGCATCTCTCCTCCCTCCATGAGCTGTGTGGTGCTCCTGTTGTGCTAAAAAAGACAGTCTCTTACAGGTCAGACAAGTCCTCCTTCCTTTCAGATGGGATTCAGGCTTGGTAAACCTGGCCAGTTAGCGAGCTGGTGGTAAAGAAAACTAGCTCAGCAGAAAGCAGACCTACTTGTTGAAGGCAAAGGTGAATAAAATTATTCAGACTTCTTGTATTCAGCTTCTGCCTGTGCTTGACTGTAAAGAGATTGCAGTTAAGGACTGAAAAGACATCCAAGGTCTTCTGGTCTATCCTCCTGCCAGTGCAGTCTGCTCTCTGCAAGTTTCCTTTATCAATTTATCTAACAGAATCAAAGGATAATGCCCTATTAGCTGATAACCAAAACAAGGATAATGTCCTCTAACCTGCTGCATGCAGTTGTATATTTTGATGATAGATTTCAGTGTGTTTGGGAAAACTGGCAGAAAAATTCAGCAGGGGCCCAAGTAGCAACATATACCTGTTTGCAGAACTTGGACCTTTTTTACATGTTTGTTTGTTTGTTTTTCTTGGGGACCAAACAGCCATAAGAGCCTTGATCTATAGTGAGAGATTATGAAAAATAATTTCTGAGGTAAATATATATAATTGTCTTAAGATGGATGGTGCTGTTGGAAAATAACCCTTTTCTTTGGGGAAACACCACCCCACTCATCTAGAATTATTTAGAAGTTTTGGGTAGGGGGATGTGAGAACAGTACCAGGATGCACGAAGGTCAGGAAAACAACATTTTTGGAGTCCTAAGAAATTAATGTCAGCAGACTGGGAACTGGGGCACAGGATGCACAGTACGTTCAAGGATGTTGTTTTCTCCTCGTCTACTGTAAAAAACAAAGTGAAAATTCAGGAAAAAATAATAATTAAAAAAAAAAATCTAGCTTTTGAGACCAAGATAAATCTGGTAGTTCCTCTGTAGTCTGCTTGGCTGCTTGCAACAGTGACTGCTGCCAAAGGGGCTAGAAGTACTGGAGGGAACAGGGGCATGGAGGAATGTGGAATACACTACCCAGAGAAACACGTCTGTTCCTACCCTGCAACTCATAGGTGGCTCACAATTTGAAAAATTGTTATAGCTCTTTCATCTGTTACTTTTAAAAATCCTGACTGTTTTGTAAATCTACTTACTGTGTGATGTTATTTTTAGTTATTTACCTCTTGAGAACAAGGCTTATCTTCTTCATCAGCTCGGTGTCATCCCTATGCGAGGAAAGAATTATTGTGAGCTCTGAGGAGAAGAGAGTCGTGACCTCCCTTCTTGCTATGCCTTAGTGAACTCCATAGCTGATCAACACACCTACCTTTTACCAACTTCAGAGCTGTTAACTTGGTTTTCATACTGTCCAGGCAGAAGTCCTTCCTAAGGTAGTCTGTTTCACAGTGTCTCCAGCCGTGAACACATCTAAATTTTGAGAAATCTTCCCATTCCTCTCTCGGCTGAATTCTTGTTTTATCCTCCTCTCCCTTGCTAAAAGGGGATGCTAAACTGATCAAAAATGCTTTGTGTCTTCTGTGGTCGGTGGTGTTAGTAGCAGGTTCTCTCCCCTGAATGGGCTTCATGCTGTTCATCCACACTCTTCCACACTTTGTTATTTAACAGTTGATTCTTATTCTCTTTCTCTGTATTTTTTGATCAGTACTTGGCAAGAGTGAATCCGTCAATACATAATGAGGTATATTTCCTTTATTATCAAGTAATAAATTAATTTTAGTTAGTTTTCCCAATAGAAGGCACTGCTTGGAGAGAAAGTGCTGAATTAAGTAAGACTAAGTTGCATTTAGAGTTGCCAAGAGTTGTGTGTGTTGAGAAGCCTTAAGTGTTTCTGGGCTCTAAAGCAACAGTTTGAGAGTTTCTAGTTTGGTACTTGTAGCAAAAGCGTGGAGTGAGAAAAGTAAAACAACTATCATGAATAGATTCTTCAGAAAAGAGAGAAAGTCCCTGGGTTAGTAGCTTTCACAAAACATGATCACACTTGTATTACTACGGGTGAGCAGTGTGAGAAATTGCAGGGATTGCATGTTGGGGTTGCACAGGCTCCAGTTGTAGTTCTGCTGTTAGGTTGTATGGCAGGAATCACAGAATCACAGAATGGTGGGGGTTGGAAGGGACCTTTGGAGATTGTTTAGTCCAAACCCCCTGCCAGAGCAGGATCCCCTGGAGCAGATCCCACAGGAGCACATCCAGGAGGGTTTGGAATGTCTCCAGAGATGGAGACTCCATGACCTCCCTGGGCAGCCTGTTCCAGTGCTCTGTTACCCTCCAAGTAAAGAATCATTTTCTTAGATTTAGGTTTAACCACCTGTAGACCAATTTGTGCCCATTGCCCCTTGTCCTGTCACTGAACACTGCTGAGAAGAGTCTGGCCCCATCCTCCTGACACCCCCTGTAGATACATATAAGCACTGATGAGATCCCCCTTCAGCCTCCTTTTCTCTAAGCTGAACAGCCCCTCTCACAGGCTTTCCTCAGGTGGTAGATGATCCAGCCCCTTAATCTTAGGAGAGATCCTTCATTCACCATCAGGATGTGCTGCAATCATTCTCCATGCATCCAGCCAAGCATCAGTTTTTTAGGTCTTCAATAAAATGCTGCTCCTGGTTGCCAAGCCTCCGCACCTCTGAAAAAAAAAACAGCAAAAATACTACATCTGGTTTTGTCATGTCCTTCTTGAATTAGGGAGTGGGTGGAAGTGTTGCTGTGTCCCAAAAGACTTAACTTCACAATTTATATCAGTACACGTAGTACAGCAAGGAATTTAAAATGTATTTAATTCACCTGGTGCTTCATAAGCATCTACAATGTGTTTGTCCTTTTGGACTGGTGTTTCCTTCCAGGATGGTTTTCTGTTCCTATCTCCTGTCTTTTCCACCTGCTGTGTAACTGAATAATCTGGTTTCATGGATCTTTCAAGTTCAACCTATATCCTAGAAAAGTGGGCAACTGACATTATCACTAAGTTGTGTCACAGCCACTCTATTCTTAACCTGGGAAAACACAAGCCTTAGCTGCATGTAGACATTAAGAAGACAGATATTTATTTCTTTTAGGGATCTGGTTTGCTGAGGAATTCTTTTGAAGTTAGCAAATTAAGTAATGAAGAAATCTAGCAAAGCTTAGGCTGCCTAAGTACTTCTGAAGTTTTCTAGGTTCTGCAATTAACTTTGTGGTCTTATCCTTTGATAAGTCTCTGCCCTCACACATTCCTCCTTGCAGTGGTGCTCCACTTTTCCCGTTGTTTGAAAAATGAACAAACACATCTGAGGACAGGATCATGTTATTCATCATGTGTCCTTTGCACTGGCTGCCAGAAAAGGGTGGGCTTATGTCTAACAGCTGTTGCTTATTTTTAAATCCCTTACCAGTGAAGACCTTAGCCATGTATGAAATCCTCCTCGTTGAGATATGTCAAACTTTCAGGCACTGCATGCTGTTTTGGGCTCTGACTGATTTGCCTTAAGTGGGCAAATGAGTTATTGCTCTGATAGATCTTAAAATAACAGCATCTGATTTGATCAGGGAGTCCACTTGTCTTAAATACCTTTCTGCCACTGTTGGCTGTGTGTTCGTGATGTTCCTTTACCATTTCCTTTCCCTGTCTGTTTTGAACTGCCCCAGCTGACCAATAGAGTTTGGCTGATATTTTAATGGATTTTTATCCTGATGGGTACCAGACTGTATCATCACTGGAGGGGAAGTTCAGATACTGTTGTTATTCTGTTACAATTGTGGTAAATAACCATGACATGATTTTCTAACAACACTATGCAGTAAGGCCTGTTTCTACCCAAAAATTAAGTGACCAGGCAAAATTCAGGTCTTCCAGACTCTGCAGAGACAGACTGCAGTTGCCAAAAGGTGACCACTGCCTCAGTTGTGCTGGGGGTCCACAGAGCATAGTGTGGATTGAATGACAGGGCAGTGAGGTGGATTGGGAATTGGTTGAAGGACAGAGCTCAGAGAGTTGTGTTAAGTGGGGCAGAGTTTAGCTGGACACCTGTGTCTAGTGGGGTCCCCCAGGGGTCAGTACTGGGTCCAGCTCTGTTCAGTGTATTCACCAGTCACCTGGATATGGGGATGGAGAGCACCATGAGCAAGTTTGCTGATGGTACTAAACTGGGCAGGGTGGCTGACACACCAGAAGGCTGTGCTGCCATCCAGCGTGACCTGGACAGGCTGGAGAGTTCAAATGTAAAGTGCTGCATCTGGGGAGGAATAACCCCATGGATCAGTACAGGTTGGGGGCTGATCTGCTGGAGAGCAGCCCTGGGGAGAAGGCCTTGGGATCCTGGTGGACAACAGGCTGACCATGAGCCAACAGTGTGTCCTGGCAGCCAAGAAGGCCAATGGCATCCTACGGTGCATTAAGAAGAGTGTATCCAGTAGATCAAGGGAGGTTTTTCTCCCCCTCTGCTCTGCCCTGGTGAGGCCACATCTGGAGTACTACATCCAATTCTGGGCTCCCCAGTTCATAAAGGACAAGGAACTACTGGAAAGAGTCCAGTGCAACACCATAAGGGTGGTAACAGGAATGTAGCTTCTGCCCTATGAGGAAAGGCTGACACTGGTTTGAGCATGGGGTTGGACTAGATGACCTGCAGAGTTGCTCTTCAGCTGATGTGATTCAGTGATCCCACTATGGATAGATTTTGTGGACATTGTGAAGAGAAGCAGATTTCTCTGGCTCAGAACAGTTGGTACTACTGAGGTTGTGGTTGGTCATCCACTTAGAAAGAGCAGGCTCAGGTGACCATGTCATCTTACACACATACAGGTACAGAAATACACCTTAAAAGAAATAAGCCCCTCCCAAAAGGCAGTGGTGTTTCTTGGCATTTTTAACACAGGTGTGTTCAGCAGAACATTCACAGTTTCTTCAGAGATCAGGAAATTCCCCAAGTCAGATCATCTGCTAAAATTCACTGAAGGGCCTTAGAGTGCAGCAGTAGGAGTTTTTTCACAGATGTTCTCCAGATGTTACTGGCATGTGCATATTTGAATAATGGGAAGGATACAAGTACTGTCCATGTCCTTCCCACCCCCCCCTTCTTTGTCATTTCTTCAGCAAAAAAGGGTTTTGTCTACGTTGTTAATATGAGTCCACAAACTTTCATTTTACACTACAAAGCAGTTCTTGAGTTTCAGGAAGAGAAAAAAATACTCTGTGACATTCAAGTTGATTATTTGCCAGTTGTGTGATTGGAAGAGGATAGACATGGCAGAATTAAAAAGGCTGCAACTTTATTAAAACATTAGTGAACCTCAGCTTAATTAAACCTTTGCACAACTGCTTCTTAGAAGATTTTTGTCTACACTGTTAGTTTCAAAGTGAGACCTGAATCTTTATGTCCACTGCAGACCAGTGCATTAACTGCAGATTGCCTTGAAACCCTTGGACAGGCCCCCAGTTTCTCTTCATCTCTTAAACATGTGCCCATGTCTATAAATGGTTACCAGTTATTTAAGATACTCCTGTCCAGTTTGCTGTGAATGCTGGTCATTGGAAGAGGTCTGCTCATGCAGACACCTTCGTTGCCACCTCTAATACTAATCTGTGCTGCTTGGTGAAAAGGCAGTTTTGGATATTTTTGGCATTGTACAGGGATACCAGGCACAGTGAATATGATCACACTTTGGAGGATTTCCAGGACATCTGGTACCTGGCAACTCTCAGTTATTATCGCCCATTGTCAGCTTTATTAGAAAACAAGATCTGAGATTTAAAATATGTTAGTAAAGAAATATTTGCACTAACTGACCTAAACTACAAAAATAGCAAAATACATTAAACGTGGATTGTTAAACAATATTCAGCTGTTGTTAACTGTCAGAGCTCTTCCAAAGTCTCAGTTAGCCTGAAGGTCTGTTTAATCAGCTCCTACAGGACATCCATGACCAGAGGCAACTTACCCAGACTGTTCCTGGGGTTACAGCTTCTCAGCTGCTCCCATTAAGGACAGATCCTGCAGTTGGCCAGGTCCTTTCTTCCACATAATCTCCTTCTTGTCCAGTGCAGAATGGAGTCAGTCCTGCTTCTTTTTTCCTGTTTATCCACACGTCATTCCCTATCACCAAGCACTGGGACATTTCATGGCAATATGGGGATGTGGTGGCTTGACCCTGGCTGGCTGTCAGATGCCCTCCCAGCCTCTCTAGCAACACCCCTCCTCAGCTGAACTGGGGAGAGAAAATATGACAAAGGGCTTGTGGGTTGAGATAAGCTCAGGAATACTGCTCACAATTACCATCAGGGCAAAACAGACTTGATTCAGGGAAATCAATTTAATGTATTGACAATTGACAATGGAGTAGTATAATGAGAAATAAAAACAATCATAAAACACCTTCCTCCCATCGCTTCCTTCTTCCCAGGCTGAACTTCACTCTGATTTCTCCACCTCCTCCCCATGAGAGGAGCAGAGGGATTGGGAACAGTTCTTGGGGCCAGTTCATCACACGTTTTCTCTGCAGCTCCTTCCTTCTCACTCTCTTTCCCTGTTCTAGTGTGGGATATCTGCTCCAGGTGGATATCTGCTCCACCGTGGACCTCTATGGGCTGCAGGGGGACAGCCTGCCTCACCATGGTCTTCACCACGGGCTGCAGGGGAGTATCTGCTTAAGCATCTGGAGCACCTACTCCCCTCCTGCTTTCTCTGATATTTTTCACTCATCTTTTACTCAGCTGCTGTTGTGTAGATTTTTTACCATTTCTTAACTATGTAGCACTACCACCATCCCTGAGGGGCTCAGCCTTGGTCAGCAGTGGGTCCATCTTAGAGCTGGCTGGAGCTGGCTCCATCCACACAACCATAGGATAATTTAGGTTTAGAAAGGACCTTCAACATCATCAAGCCCAACTGTGAAACTAATGGAGGCAGCTTCTGGCATCTTCCCACATAAGCCACCCCTGCAACCCTCTCACTACCAAAACCTTGCCACACAAATGCAGCACAGGGAATTATCTTATTTCCGTGTCCCCTTTTCCTTAAGATCTGTATAACATTTCTGTTATGTACCTTAATGAGCACATTGCTAGCTTCACCCTGTGGATATGCTCTACATCTTGCATTTGCTCCTCACTCAAAGTTATTTCTTCCCTCCCTGTGAGGGTAGCAACCCTCACAGAAGAAAGACCTGGGATACCAAGCAGGAGGCAATGCCAAATCAATGATGCCTCTGTCTTTTTCAGATAAATTTTGTTGAGTCTGCACCACAGTTGATGAGCAAACTGGATTTTTTTTTTTTTTCAGAGAGGGTGTGGTAATGGGGTGGCATGGCAAAGCCCAGCAAACAGGCAGAATGGGATTTAGCATTTGTCAAAAAGAAATATAGGGAGGCCTTCTTAGGGTTGTTGTCTGTTTTCATCCTGAGATAATGTTCTACAGCAAACTCTTACAAACTTTGAAATGTTGGAAGAGTAATTTGTGAGATGGACAATATGTACGAATCATGATACAAAGAAGTTTAACAAAAAGAACTTACAGGGGAGAGTTATTTTTAATTACAGCACAGTAAGGTGCAAAGCCTCCACAACCAAGGAATAGTTTGAATGAGTGCAGGTTGCAGATGTTGAATCTGCTTAATCCTTGTTTTAAAACACGTCAAACATATGGTGTGGCCTAATAAAGGATTAAAATGGCATCAGGAACCATTTATAACAGAAACAAAAGCTACATCCATGTGGGTTTTTTTGAGGGTTTATTTTTCTTATCCCACCCACCAGCACAGACATCGTAGATTACATATTCTGTAGAAGATAGATGTTACTCTAAAGATCTTCAGTTATCTCTGGAATTCCTGTTCCATTGTTTTTCTGACTATAATCTCAATAAGACCCCCAATGTTTGGACTGTGCTGCCTGAGTTAGAAGACTGCTCCCAATTTTCCAGTTAGGTCAACCAAAAAAATTAAGATATGATAGAGGGTCAGTGGAAGAAATTCATATCAAAACAACTGCTCACCATGTCATTATGACAACCTGCTGTAACAAATGTGCTTCTGTTTTAACTTATGACAATTAATTGCTAAAAGTAATTTAATCTGACAGTGGCAAGATGTTGAAAGACTCGTGAAGATGTCATAAAAGTGACCTTTCTGCCCATGTGCAACCAAAAAGCCATTTTTAACAAGGAGCCTCAAAAACAGTACAACTTCTTTTGTACTTTGTTAATTAGTTATTGATTTGAAACAATGCTCTGCCAAATATTGTCAGATTAGCTAGACGCCAGCAAGGTCACAGAGTGACAGTCTAGTCCTGATAATCTTATGGTTTGTAAGAATTCTTTCTTCTCTGAACCTTTTGTTCTGATATCCTGAGAATTACATTTCCTGGCTTTAGCATTTGTGCTAATTTAAAATACAGCCAAGCTGTCTGTTATATGTAGTTGGATGTTTTGAGCTGTTAAAAAATGACACTGCTTTAGAAGAAAATTGCTAGTGATCTCATGTCTAATGATCGGCGGCGGCAGCGATGCACCGCGGCTGCAACGGCAACACCCTCGCTAATCTGGGTGGAAAAGAGCCTGTTTTCGTAAAATGGTCAGCGTGAGGGAGGTGCAGGGTTCAAGCCAGAAGTAAAACAAGCAAGTCCTGCAGTTGTTTGGTGGCTCATCAGGATTAAAGATCATTTCCTAGCCTACATGATTGCAAAGACAAAAGTAACGAAGGTGGATCTGGACAGGAAAAGCGAGAAGCAGAACTGAGGCTGGAATAGCTCAAAGGTCAACTTTTCAGATTACTGAAAGAAAGACCAACAGAGAATGTGAATCTGAATTTTGGATTGTGTTTGTCATCCGTTTGGATAATTACTTTATAAGCTATGGCAGTTACTTCAAACACAATTAATTACAGTGTGCTACATATTAGGGCACTTCACCAAATCTTTATAACTGTACGTTCAATAAATAGTGTATCAGTTTACTTAAAGCACTGAGAACTTTATGCTCTCTTTATTAGGAGAAATCAAATAGCTCTGAGCCTGTTAAATCTTTATTTCATTTAAATAACTGCTCTTGAGTGTATGTAATAAATAGAGACAAAGATGTCAAGAAGAAAAATACGAGGGGAAGCCATTATATTTGGTTTTACTCACGTAAGAGATACAAACTCTGTAACAGAGACTTTACAGCCAAGCTTTGTTCTGAAACCATAGCTGTTAATGAAAATACTAAGTTGTTGTTTTACTTAAATGTGTTGAAGTTTGTTAGATTCATTGTTTCCTGTGGTGGGGAAATCTGCATTTTTCTTGGCCAAAATGCTATTTTTCTTGCAATAGCATGGTTAAAATTAAAAAAAAAAAAAAATCTGCTTCTCATTACAACATATAAACAGATTGGAAGAACTGGAAAGTAAAATGGTCTTTAAGTACTTTAGGAAATAGAGAAATAACACTTCTGCTTGGCTTCCATTAGGAGCTTTTGAATATTTCGGATGCATTTGTTTCAAAAGAAATTTTAGTGTTTAGGAAAATACATGTAATCATTTAAACAACTGGCACAACTCTGTGTCTTAAGAGGATAGTTCTTTTTGTGAAAATATCATACTCATTTTTATTTACCTGTCCCCACAATTAATCTATTAATTGCCAGAAACATGGCTGGTAGGGAAGGCAGCTGCAAAGATACAACCTGATGGTTTGTTTCAGAAATGCTCTTTTGTTCCCATAATTTGATCTCACAAAATGCTGTCTTCAGTGATGTTCGTTTTGTTAGGTAGAAATATGTTGTGGGCAGGACCTCGATCCCTGAGATTGATTAATTTGGAAAGAAAAAAATAGGAGGAGGCATAAAAAAGATGCATGTAAAATGTAGGGGTATGTACCACTAAGCAGGGCTGGTCTGTGGGACTGTTATTGCAGCTCCAGTGTGACGAGTTTCCCCATGCAGGATGTCCAGGCTGTTTGCCAGAAGATGCTGCTTCATATCCACGATTCCTTCACCTGGAACCCTGCAAGTTATATGGAAAGGGAAAAAAAATCTGAAAAAGCAAAAATGCAAAAGCCTGTCAAAGAGCAAAAAGGGAAAATAGTGGGTTTTTTTAAATGTAAAACTTCCTTTGATTCATTTCCCTCCTTCCTCCTATTCTCTACCCTGCACCTCTTTCCTCTCAGTGAGTCAGCAATGTTCTTGTCCCCAGACTAAAAAAGGCAAATGTCATATTTTTGTTTATTTACATTCTTGTCTTAAGGATAAAATAATTAGCTTAGGTGACTCCTACCCTCTCTGTCAATTTGGAAACAATATAAACCAAAAGAATGCAGCAGATATTCAGGGGCAAGATCTGTTTTGATGGAAGGCTTTTAACTGTTTGCTCTCCAGCTCAACAGGGAGCAACTGGCCACTAAATATAATATACCAGTCCTTTAAAATACCAGCCACAAGCTTATGCTGGAGATGGTAATTAAGAGCAACTGAGAAACTGATTTTGTCTTCATTTTTCTTTCTTTTGGTCTGCTTTAAATTCCTGAGAAAGAGCTTCTTTCCTATGAGCACTTATTTTCTATGAGGTGACAGAGCACTGGAACAGGCTGCCCGGGGAGGGTGTGCAGTCCCCTTCTCTGGAGATATTCAAGACCCCCGTGGATGCAGCCCTGTGGGATGTGCTCCAGGGGATCCTGCTTTGGCAGGGGGGTTGGACTAGATGATCTCTAGAGGTCCCTTCCAGCTCTGACAATTTTGTGTTTCTGTGCTTTCCTGCACTTCTACAGAGAAGGGTTGGATGGTGATGGCAGAACATGCCAGACTCCAACAGAAGTAATAATGGGAAAATCCAGTCTGGAACAACAGCCTGACAAAGTTGTCTTACTCTAGCTGACATGCAGATACTTTAACCAGGAAGATTATGCTATAATAACACTTGAGACTTAATTAATTTAGCCTGGGATCTGGGTTTTACTTTATAAACAACAAGCCCCTTCAAGTTACGAAGTGCCTTTGAATTTCTCAATAAAAAGCTGACGAAATAGGGAGGGCATTTGAGCACAGCAGCCTCACAGCAGAAAGTCCTCACCATGGAGAAGGGCTGAGCCTGCTTGTGAGGATTCATTGAGGATCGAAAGAGGCAGGGAACATTTGCTGCTTTCTTTCTTTATTTTTGCATGGGTCTGCAGCCAAACTCACCATGCTCGACTTTCTGTTCAAATGAGAGTCTAAGAATATTTCACCTGCAATGCAAGCCTTCTGAAAAGCACTCGTGTGTTCTTGTAACATCTGCATGGTCCTGACACAGCAGTGGTCTGAAGGCCTCCCACCAAGACCTACATTTGCCAGAACTGAAAAGCAGGATAAGGTCAGCGAGGCGTTAATGCAGCTGAGACCACTGGCACCTCTGTGAAGAATAGCTGTGGGTGCTGACAACTTCACTCTGTGGTTGCAGGCCATTGTTTGCCTGTTGAAATATAATAAATGAGGGCTTGGAGGCAGGTCCTGTGGCTGAGAGGGTGGAAAAAAGGTTTCGATTTCCAGGGTCAGCTTGTTCCTCACCGAGCAAAGGTAGTTGGAGCACTTTGGAGACAGGAGGAGGGAGTGGTTTGGGATTTTTTTTTTAATTCAGAAGCAGCTCGAGGTTATTGGTTGGCAACTGTATTAGTTGAGGGCTTAGCTGGGAAAACTCTGCCAGGGCTTGGAGTTGCTTTGTTTTTTCTCTTGTGTTCAATAAAGCTGGATATAAGGTGGGAAGGTAGCTCGCTTCTGCTGCCCCAGGGGAGTTTAGGATGCAAGCTCCCTCCATTCCCACATGTATATAGCATAGCTCTGAATTTTATTTCCTGACCACCATCACTGGGGAAAGCCCAGCTTGCATCTGAAGTGGGAAAAGTGGGACAGGATCCGAAGACATCTTGGATGGTAATTGCAGTGGGAGCTGGGGAGAGCAGGGGCCCCAGGGAGGGCCCAAAACATGAAACACAAAAAAAAACCCAAAAAACAAACTGGCTAGACATTGTCAGTCTTGCATTAGCTAAAACTTGTCATTTTAAACCTAATCTCAGCAGTCAAGCCATGGCAAAGCACAGGTATCACCACCTCCTCCCAAGCCAGCCCTTCCTCCCCTTGGCACCGACGGTGACAATTTAAACATTGCCTCAGTCTGCCAAAAGCATTCCTTGTTTTACATCTTTTATTGGGCTGTTATATATATCAGATATTGCACGTTTTGTGTAATACTTACTCATTTAGCAAGTCTGTCAAGATTGCCTGCTCTCCTGATAAATTATCAGGAGTTTTGGAGGTGGGACCACTCTCTAAATCAATATGATGTGTATTTAACTGCAATATGTAAGACTTCTGGTCTTCCTTTCTGCTGCTGACTGTATACACACCACATCCTCATTACCAGGGCTTCATAAGCAATATTGGGAACACTTCCATCACCAGCCCACTTCAGAAATGAAATAGGCACAAGAAATTACACAGAATCACCTCAAATAGGTCTGGGAATAAGACTGAGATCCGTAATATGAAAAATGCAACCTTAAGTCACTTTGCCATATTGCTTTCTGAAGGCACGTGCCAAATAATAACCTTGGCCATGCTATTTATATCTGCACCTCCACGACTGACCAGACTTGGCTATTGAAATACCTGGTCTCTCCTTCTGTCTCAAAAGCAGCTGCTACCTACTGCTAGACTATACGTCTTGCCCCCATCTCAGGAGGTGCCCTTAGAAAGATAATTTAGTCTTTTTATTTCCCACGTTATTCCTCCAAGATGAGTGTAAGAGGCTGGCATTTTCACATCCAAAGGCTCTTGGTGCCATTCTCCCTGAAAATGCAGTTATTTATGAGTTCTGCAAGAGCCAGCCCATCTTTGTGTATGTGTATCTCCATACAGCATACAGACTAGCCCCAGCCATTTCAGTGAGTAAAGCAGAAACACAATTTCTAGTGATAGTAAAATGTCCAGCAGCCTCCTGGGATCACCTTTCAGGCTGGTGTAGGAAACAATTCAGAAATACCTCTGCAAGGGTTCTCTCTACTCCGTGATTAAAAGGGTAAATAAAAGTTTCAGGTAGATGGAATGCTTCCTAAGTGCACTGGAATTTCTCCCTTAAGGACAAAATTTTGTTCAGTGGACTGAGCTGGGCCCTTCAAGTCTTGTCTTCAGGTACTTTTTTCCCATTTTTGGTTTCTGTCCTTTCCTTACTTCCCTCCTCTTCCCTGGTTGTAAATACCATAGCTGCTGTCTTTGGGGGGAAAAAAAAAAATAAAAATCACATGCTGGCTATTTTCTTGCCTTCAAAGCCTCTTAGACCTTGTCCTGCACTGAAGGTTTGGAGCTGCTCTGGTGATAATTAGCCATCATATGGTTTCACTATGTTCCTTTATAATGACAGAGTTTTTGTCTCATGTAAGGCAAATATTTGCAAAAGGAGCGAGGAAAATGCAAGCAATGAGTATTATTTAATACTCATAAGGGTGCAGTTGGGGGGGAAGAATTGAGGGCAGCTGCTGGAAAAGGGGTGTGCTGGAACAGGAGGTGGTGCAGTAGAAGTGGGAAAGGAGAGTTGATTTCAACTGTTTTTTTTTCTTCTTCTGTTTTGTTAAATTTGAGAGTTGTGGAAGGAGGGAGAGTGTACAAAGAGGAGTGAAGTGTAAAGGCAAGCACAGAGGAGAAGGGGGTGATGGGAGGACATGAGGCCACCAGAGCTGCAAGGGCAAGACGGGGCATTCCCAGTAGTGGCAAACCCCAAGTGTCCGTGCCCGGGTTGTTGGGTTCTTCACAGGACTGAAGAGTTGGTTTTAACTCCACTATAACTAAAGCAAGTGGAAGAGTTCCTCCTACTTATTTGGTACCTAATTAGGCCAGAGCTTCACAGGTCCTGCCGTGGCAGTATTGTGGAGTAGAATCTTCCCCATTCATTTGTCTTCAGCATTTGCCACCCATGCCTTCTGGTTGCATGAAAATACATATATATAATCGTGATTTTGAAAGTCTTGCTTTCTAGTCAAGGAATGCTTCCAGTGAAATGTGTATAATTTTTACTGGGTCCATTACCTAAGAGTGCTGCAAAATGTGGTGCTGCAGTGAGTCAGGTTATGATAATCTAGAACTGTATAGCAGCAGGGAACAAACTGTATCCCTTTGCTGTTCGGTTCAGATCTCCAAACATATGATTTTCTCTTAAAAAAACCAAGTTTTTTGTATGGAAAATATAACTTTTATTACATGCAGGATACCAGTGATAGCCAGTCACCCCTGAATGCACTGTTCCATCCTGGACAAAGTGCTACTTTTTAAAATTGTATTTTTACATTGTTATGTTCATGTTATATATTTCTTTTAATTTAATCATTTCTTGGAAGGGCTGGGGGAAGAGCCTGCCCCAAGGCTCACTGAGGCAACGGGATGAGCTGTACACAGCTGCAAAGGTTCTGCTGGTGGGGAAGGATCTAACATCTCCAGAGAAGCATGGGAGAGAGGAGCTCTGAGTCTTTTCCATCTCTCAGCCTCCCAGCCAGTGCACAGTTCTGTTCTCCCACATTTAACACATGTACCATACTTGTTTACAGTAGCTCATCAAGCTAGAAGGAGAAATTGTTTTGCTGCGATAAGCAGTAATTATAGAATCCACCTTCAAGTAAATTGTTAAAAAGCCATTCAGTTGTATGGCACATTTCCCTATTTGTATGCATTTCACTTTTCACTTGTCGCCAAAAAAAAGTGATTCCAACTCCTCGATTTAAAAAAAAAAAAAACCAAACCCAAAGTGAAAGGAGAGAGCTGTCACTGGAGCTTGAAACTTAATTTGATTTTTTGATTTGTTTTCTTTTAGTTCTGATGAATCAGAAGTTTAAGATGGGATCTGAGCTGCTGTGCCCTAAGGAAGTCTGTAGTAGTTCAAGGCCTCCAGCTCTTGCCCCATATGTAACTTTCCAGCAACAGGCTACTCTGAAAAAAACACAAAAACCACACACAAAAAAAAAAGTAAAATTTGGCATTGAAACAGGAAATATGTGAACCTGTCACAGTAAGCAGTCTCAAAGGGCAAGCTGCTTTGCAGGAGCTAATTAACCTTAGGAAATAATTACACAAATATGCAAATGTTGTTTAGATAATTCCGTGTGTTATCAACTCAGGTAGTCCATCATAACTGCAGACCTTGCAATGTCTAGGTGTTAGAATCTGGCATAGTTGATAAGGCTTCGGCTGCTGCATCACTTCAGCTTGGTATTTAACAATTAATGACTGTGATACTACATTAGTAAACCCAACCTGTTTTTTGAATGCAACAGAACTCAACAGTGTATTCACTGTGTGCACCCTGCTTATCTGCAAATTCCTAATGGCTCCAGCCATTAAAATGTTATACACCTTTCAACTCTCAGCTCTGGCAATATTGGGGAAAATGACAGACCAAAACCTGTGGTCTCTTCATCTGCTTTTTCACACAATGGATGGCCGGAGAATTCATCCACAGTAATTTTGGGGTTTTCAGGCACTTAGAGCTATTGCAGAGAGGTTTGTAAATCTGCAAGCCAGTTTTCCTAAAGCAAAATCTCTTTTTGAATCGAGACGAGGAGCAGTGTTTTATGCAAGCGTGATTCTGTTAGCACTGCATAGACCACCAGAGTCATGGGCTGCCATTTTTAGAGTCATCGAATCATTTTGGTTGGAAAAGACCCTTAAGATCATCGAATCCAACCATTAACACAGCCCTGCCAAAGCCACCACTGACCCATGTCCCTCAGCACCACATCTACACGGCTTGGAAACCCCTCCAGGGATGGGGACTCCACCCCTGCCCTGGGCAGCCTGGGCCAGGGCCTGACAACCCTTGCCAGCAAGAAATTGTTCCCAAGATCCAATCTCAGCCTCCCCTGGCACAACTTGAGGCTGTTCCCTCTTGTTCTATTGCTTGTTCCTGGGGAGCAGAGACTGACCCGCCCTGGCTCCAACCTCCTCTCAGGCAGTTGCAGAGTGAGAAGGTCTCCCCTTTGCTCCAGGCTGAACATCCCCAGCTCCCTCAACTGCTCCTCATCAGACTTGTGCTCCAGACCCTTCCCAAGCTTCCCCTTCCAAGGTCCCCTCAAAATCAAGCCCAGCAGGTCTGGGCTGGAGCAGCCAGGACATCCCTAACTTACGCAAGGACCTGAGTCAAAGCCAAGCAGATCAGAGAGCATCTGCCTCTTCCCTCTTGAAGCTGTTGCTTCAAGCAGCTGTAGGAAAGGTTCTGGCCCTGGGATATTAAATGGCTTTGTCTATATGAGAAACATGAATTTATTAATCATTGCAATATAATTTTCATAGACTGTACTATTAAATTCTTTGATTAACGTTTTGATACTGAAATGAAAAGCTCCATATTAACCATTTATTAACATTTTTTGAGCAATTGCTATTTTGATTTTAAACATGAGGCCTTTTTAATACGTAGTTAAGAGACAAACTAAGAGACTGACTATTTTTAAAATAGTAAATGCATTGCATTTAGCTGCAGTGAGAAGAAGGAAAGCAACAGTTACCTGAAACTGTCACCTTTCCTACTGAAACTGCAGCATCCAGCCTCATCATCTGACCCAGGCCAGCCAGAAGAGGTTAATACCTGGGTGCTCCTGGACCCCGAGTAATGGGAAGTCCTAAGAAGGATAGCATGATACTTCTTGCAGGGACACACCACCTGTTAATTCTCTGTCCAAGGTGTTTACAGGTTTGTTTTGAGGGGAAAAAAATAAGCAGATGCTCTGAGGAGAGAGCTTTTCTTCCCAACATACATGACTCCTCCAAACTCCTTCTTGCACATACATGCTGTTCTTACCTTGTTTAGGGTTTAGCAGAGTATGTGGAGCAGAACAGTTTATCCTGATGCTTTATGACTTTTTTTTTCACCAGTAACAAAGGAAAATGTGGTTACAGTCTATATCTATCTCGTTCTAGCTCATTTCTTCCTGCTTTTATAAAATCCTGTTGAGTCTTTGTACTGGACTGTGAAGCTGTGCAGTTAATGATTTGGTCTACTAGACCACTGGTTAAGCTTTAATTGGTGGAAGGTTTTCAGGTTGAGTATTTGAATCCTTCAGAAGCTTCTTGCTACTGTCTTAAGTCTGGTGGAAATTCTAAAATTGTGTGTTTTTCCCATCAGTGTGTAGAATAATAAATACAAAATACCTGAAAATGCAATATTAACCAGAATTAACCTCTTCTTTTTGTAAGAGTGTTAAAGCAGGGCTGTGTACCTGTACAAAAATTGATGTTAAGTGAATTAATAGCAATATTATTATTTAAAAACAAGTATGTCCTGCATATTTGACTAAAATAAATCTTTTAGATGAACTAGTCATTGTAAAACTCCTGGTGCTTTAATGGGCCTTCTCCATGCATACCATAATATGAGTACATTACTTTTCCATAGGAAACTCCAGTTCAAGTTGTCCCTCAGCTTTATCTTAATAACTGGTCTGTCAATCATATTTTCTTTATGAAATTTCTTCAGAAAAACATCCTTCTCTCCTCATGAAGGGAGGTGTCCTTACCTCCTTTACCTATCTCTGCAATCAAATTTCAAAACAGGCTTGAAAGAATATAAGCTCTTTTTCATGCTGAGGTGGTTTACAATAGTTGGTACATGATTAGTTAAAACTATGTTCTGTCATAGTCAATCAAGAGCAGAATCTGTCCAATATAAAGAATACCTTCAATGCTTTTTGGCAAATTTGATAAATACGTTTTAATCGCTGCTATGTTAGAGAAAAAAAAAAAAATTAAAAGCACTTAATTATTTTAAAAGCTTTGGGTCGAGATCCATAAAGATTTGTAGCCATCTCACTCTTATTTAGGAAACCGGTGGGTTTTGCTGGTTTGTGCTTTATTTTCCCCAAGGAACTGAGGCTTTTGTGGTCTGCACCTGAGTTACCTAGGGCTGTGAAGCTGTTGGAGCAGAGCAAAGGAGAAAGGGGTGCAGACTTTGGGAAATGTCATGACCTCATCTGATCAGCTCTTTCTGATCAGGCACAGAAGAGCCTGGAAAGAGCCTGCAGGGTTGTGCTAGAGGTGTGAAATCCTGGTGGGGCAGGGGAGCTGGCAGAACATCCTGCTCTTGTCACCTGAGACTACACATTTGTACTTATGACATGGGCAACCTGAGAAATAAGTATAATATAGATGGGTACAGGGCTTTCTGAGGGCCTCTAAGGTAGAGGTGGAGCCTGACATTGGAGGAGAGTGCACTAAAATCAGTGTAAATCATCCCAATGCCTTACCTTGACTGGCATGCACAAGTTCTGGTTCAGTAATAAGAAAAATCATGCCCCCCTAGCTGCCACAGACTCCAAAGTAATGGCTAATGTGTAGCAGTCAAGGTGTGTTTGATCTGCACTGTATCTCATATTCTGCAGTTGCAAAAAGTGCCATTTAAAAAAGGAGTTGGAAATACCATAATTGTAATCTTTGGCAGAGTTCCGTTGGCCCATAATATGAAAAAATTGTGAAGACTTGAAATTATATTTACATTGTTCCTACTTGTTTTTATTTGTTTTATCAGACTGAGGCTTAACTACTTTAAACAAACCATCAGTGAGCAAACATTTGACAAAGAGTTGTCAAAAGAATGAAAATCAGAGCAGTGGCTCATAATTTCTTTGAATGCCTCTGTTTAGCTGAATTGCCATCATGGTATTTAGACAAAATTTTGCAGATGCATAATTTTTGTTGTATTTATTAAAATAAGCCACAATAAAGCAACATTTTTATCGCCTTTAAATTGCAATCTTAAATTTCTTTTATTTAGACAAATGAATCTGTTCTCTTTTTTTGACACTAGAGCATATTCATTTGAGGTTTGTTTTAACAACACATTTTAACATATAGGAAAACGTTGCTTTTAGACAGAATTGCCAGTTTTTAAAAGGTAATTGTTGCAAATGTAATTTCTTTCTGCAGGATAATGGATCTCCTGAAGAACATGCAGTTTATGTTTGGGACCATTTTATTTCCCAGTCAGCTGCAGAGAACGTCTTTTTTGTTGCTCACAGTTATGGTGGACTTGCCTTTGTAGAGTTGGTAAGTGTGACTTCTCCCTTGCCTTCTTTCCTGAAGCCTTTCACAGATTTTCTGGATTCCTTGTGATCACCTTCTTGAGAGCAGCAGTTTAGGAACAACTTTGAACCAGTGGTCAGATACAGATCTGGGAGGTTTTCTTCGGAACTGGAAGGTCGCTGCACTTTTCTCTGGTTTCCAGTTAGACAAATAAACAAATAAGAAGTTAATATAAATATAAATATAAACAAATAAAGTGAAGTCACCATTAAAAAAATGCACCTTCTTGGAGGTAGATCAGAAATGAACATGAGGGGAAAAAACCCAGTTTTGCAGGTTTTTTTTCCAGAAAGGTCTGCAGAAGTTGCTATAATTCTGTGATTCTATGGAAGACTTTTTTTTTGCCATTTATTAGGCTCTGGATAAGCCCTGCAGTGATGTGAGGTGGGAGGGCCCCTGTTCAGTGTAAAGCTGCCCTACCCCTGATGCTGGGAGTGCCAAAAATCCATTTTTTTAATCTTTCAGCTTTTTCTTTAGAAGGCACAGTTGTTCACCCCCTCTGGTATATTAAGGAGTTGCCCATTGACCTTGCATACCACTCTTTGAACCACTATATTGAACTCTTCTGTGCCACTAGAAGAGTGTAGCTATAGGCTTCCCTCTTAACTGTGAAATGCTAATGTAATCAGGACATAAAATAAATAAACTAAAAAATAAAATAGCCTCATTTATTGTGGAAATGTAGATAGCAGAGCATAGTGTTCAGTTTTGTAGGCACAGGGATCAGCAGACGTGTATGTACAACTTTTGTCTGTAACACTTCAGTCTTAACTGAAAGTTAGTAAAAGTGGTTCCTGCCTGAACATCAGATGAGTGCACAAGTGTTTTGTTTTTAATCTTGTGCTGCTCTAAGTAGCAAGAAGAATCCAGAGCAGAACCACTTACATTATTTTAAGAACTTGGGATTTTTCTTAACCTTTTTCATTTCTAGAAATTATGGCCATTTGGATTTTCCCTGGCCTTCCTGAAGAGTCTTTTAAAAATATGTATGACACGTACACATTTCTGACTTTGGAACAGTTCAGCTGATGATTTTCTACAGGTGTTTTATTACCAGGTCAATGAATAGTCTCAAAACTAAATTTTTAGGAGACCAAATTAGTGAAGGTGAATGATTCCTTCCGTAACCTCAACTTTGAGCAAGAAACGGGTCGCGTTGCGTGTGCCTGTTGCTCCTTGGATGCAAGGAAGGGTAGGGAGCATCTCTTCTGTCTTCACTTTACTGCCTGGTGGTTTTCAGCCACCCCATTTTCCAGCCCAGGTTATTCTGCTGTGCCTCGTCTATCCAAAGTGAAGCATTGGCTGAATTTCTGTACATTTTTTAAAGCCACACTGTTTGGATTGCCAGACGCCTACAGATACGTACGCTTAGCACAAGGCAGGAATAAAAATCATCTGGAGACCTTTCTCAGTGTGTTCCGAAACAAAGTGCTTTCTCTGAAGGAGGCTTGGAGAGTTTTTCCATCAGATTTCTCTCAATGGCTTGAGGTGGCATGGGTAACAGATGACCAACGTGTCATTCCCATTTTGCCTGTTTCTCTTGTCACACTGGTGGATATTTCTTCACTTTTGTTCTACTTTAATATGAAGCACACAGATGTTTCAGAACAAGACTTGACTTCTGACCTTGGGGCTTCCAGGGTCAGGGTGCTCAGGGCCTGTGAAATTATCACAAGCTGAGCTAAAGTTTTTATCCATCGCAGGAAGCAACCAGTAAGTAAGAAGTTAAAAAGGAGCTTTGTCAGAGAGACAAGATGGTCTCAGTAAGGGTCAGCTTCTGTAGTCTGCTGTCTCTGCAGGAGATGCATGCCTGAGAGGAAGAATATAATATATAACCATTGGCACATCACATATCTGTCATGCAAAACTAGACCTGAGAAGTGTATTTAATGTAGCCCAATTGTTTTTTAGAAAATCAAAGGATATTAACACCTGGTTTTGGTAGAGGTGGTTTGATACCTGAGCTCCACAGAAAGCAGTTTAATTAGACATTACGTACAGTGAAGCAGGTATTATTGAAATAAACCCTATAACTATTTTATCACATTATTAATTTGTAAGATTTTATTTTGTTATGATCTCCTTTCTCTTCAACGTTATATCCATATGGCACTTGGTAATTGCAAAGAGCTCAAAAAAAAAAGAAGTGGAGCAGCTGATGGGCAATTACTGTCTTATGACAAATACATTTGATGGCTTCACTTTCTTTCCTGCTTTGTGTGGGGGAGATGATGAAGGTGATAGAGCAGCTACACCATATAGCAACTGTACCACCTCTACACTTGCTGTGCAAGAATTTTAGGTCAATTGCTTCATAAAAATTTAGGTTACAGTAGTTATGGAGACCTGTTGCACAGCTGCTCCTTCTGCATCTGTGCCTCCTACAGGAGAGCAGCGTGAAGCATATGGCTTTCATTTGGAGTAAGGTTTCTGCCTGGGCCCTCTGCATTTTATTGTGCCCGCAGGGAAAAAGAAAACAAGCAAAAAAAGTCCAAAAACATTTGCGTTTTCAATGAATATCTTTTAAATTCACTCTGCATCTTCAGAGCTGCAAGGTCTGTCCCTATGGTTTGCAATCATTTGGTCACAGAGATCCCCAGCTCATCACTTTGTCACGGTGCGAGGCTCTTGGTGGAAACCTCACGGTCTTGGCATGAATCAAGGCAACTCAAGGAAAGCTGATATAAAACAAAGACTCATTCGTGGTTGATGGTGCCATCCTCTGGGAATAGCTGCTGCTGTCCTGGAGCAGCACAGGGAGGTGGACATGTCCAGGTGCCCCTTTGTGTGCAGCTGCTAAAGGAGCTGGCACAGGAACAGTATCTCTGCTGGGTTCTGAAGTGCAGTGCTGGGATGTGGGCATGCACGTTGGTGGGAAACTTAAAGTGAAAAGAGAGCAAATACGACCATCACACATGAAATTGGTATAAAAGGAGGAGCATTTTTGTTTACAAACCTTTGGTGGCCAGACCTGGTCTTCAGTCTAAATTTCGTCTTGCCATAAAAAGCAGGCTGTGGTTTGGAAGTCCTTAGTTAAACAAACCAGTAAAACTTGGCTGCAATTTTCAGATGCATGCCACAACATCTAACATTTTTATTGGTCTTTGCAGCTTTTTAATCTACATTTTTGCATGTCTGTGATTGTGAGATGTTAAGAAAAACAGGGTGAGCCTGTAATACCATGCTTGAATGCACAGAAACTTACCCAGTTCCTGCAACATAGGCACACAATTTCTGCACCTTGCTGGGTCCTAGATTACTAGGGGAATAATTGAAAGTGATTGAACGAGTGTGGGAAGTAAAGTTCCACCAATAAATGTAATTAGTTGCATTGTTTATAGCTTGAATTACAAATGCTAATCATAAACCATATGCTAAAATGTGCCTTAATATTTAGTAATTAAAATTTCTCAAAATTGTAGTTTGAAATTAAATGTGCATCTAATAGTATCTACACATAAATCACATAAATAGTTGTTGGGCCACTGTGTTCTGCTAGTCACTGATTTTTTAAAAACTCAAGCCATGATTCATGAACACATCTTAGATTCTTAATTCTGTTATCCCTTACACAGTGTAGTCGGGGATTTATTTTCAGAAGCAGCTTGCTGTAGTTGATGGTAAATTGTGGAACTTTCCCAACTCCTAGCTTGTAATAATTTTATGAAATTTAACAGAAAGTGAGAATTTAAAGTTGATGGAATCAATTTTATATTTAGTTTACAGAAAAGAAGTTTCTGGTACAACGCCTCCTTTGAGTTTTTCTGCCAAATGTTGTGGGTTTACAATTATTTTGCTTAAAAATAATGTTTTTCCCTTGTTGTTGCCTGGATGAAAGACCCTCACAGGAGAAGAGATGTATCATGCCCCCGTGTCTACCTGAGTGCTGTGGCCACCCCCTGCAGATGTAATTACAGCATCAGGGCCTGGCTGCACAAAGAGGGGACAGAAAGGGTGGTCCTAGGATGCTGGGTGACATGTAAAACCAGCCGTGTCCATCACTGTGAAAAACACATGTGACAACTACTCATTTCGGAATCACAAGAAGAACTGTTAAATCTAAGCTTTCAAAATTGTCAATTAGGTATTCAGTATCCTGAAATTTAAAAAAAAAAAAAAAAAGATTTTTTTGAGGACTTTTTATGTTTGCCTTCTGTATTCCTGAGACCTTAGGCTTTGATTTTCAAGGGTTTCCTCAGCACCTTATAAAGCAGAAGTGTAGTTTTAATTTTTGTTAAACAATATCTTCAAGAAAAAAAAAAAACACACACACACCACCAAATATCATGGGAATCATGACAAAATTGTGATAATCTGTGGTGGTATCTCCAGCTTACAGCATTCATACTGCTGTAAAAATACAAAGCACACAGGGGAATGTAATACAATTAGGAGAAGGAAAGTAGGTCCTTTGTCTTTGAGCAGATGAGAAACTATTCATTATCGTCTATGCTGGCTAAAATGTGGATGTATATATTGACCATTTGCACAAAGGTATTGATAAAAAGTGTGTGTGTATTTTTAGGCAGCTTTTTTAAAATGAGAGCCCTTAAAACACGCAGTAAAAAATTACTGTATCCACTGTAGCATCCTAATTCCATCAAAATCAGCCAATTTTGTCCATTTGGAATGGTCCATCATTTTATTATATGCTCTACAATAGGCTGCCACTTAATTTTGTTGTATTGTGCTGAGTAGGGTGAGGACCTGACCCTGGCTGGAGCTGATGGGTGCTGTAATGATAACCAGGATAAATGTTCACCTGCTGAGCTACCTGGGGGTCTCTGAGGCTGCCTCAGTATTCTGACATGGGCCTTAATGGCTGGGCAGTGAACCTCTCATTAGCTTGTCATTAATTTAATTTTCTGAAATTTCAGATTGGATGGTTTGTTGTATTTGGCTTTTTATTTATATATACTTATATAAATACATCTATCTCCTTCTATCTCCTTACATTTAGTTTGGCTCAAGAATTGATGAGCACAGAGTGGGTACTGTGTATCTGCAACTCTTAATTCCCCTGGCTGACATATTAAATTGAAATACATCTACTGATGTGTGGAAGCAATAACATGAGGTCTGTGCTGGTTGTAGGAGGCATGGGAAGGAGCTGGAAGCAGAGAACTGAGAAGCAAAACACCTCAGTGACCAAGATCCATATTGGGAAGGAATAAAGCAAAATACCACTGTGCTTCAAGGCTTTGTGAGCATTAAACTTAATTTAAAAAAAAGAAAAAAAGAGGACATTCTTTAGATGTTGAATGTCAATTGGGAGACCAGTGTGGGATGCTGTCTTGTAGGTTTATGGGGACTTGGGTTGTATGTCCTGTTGTTGAACAAATCATCTCATCCTCCTCTAGGATGTTTTAGGTCTCACATAAACTCTTTTGAGTCAGGTCTGACTTAGGTAGGGACACTCAGAAAAATAAGTCTGCAAGTAAAAGTATAATCTTATACTTCGTTGTGCCTCTTGGAAAAGTGCTTGTTCATCTGGAAAAGGTCAAATGAGAAATGAGAGTGGACAAGAGGAGCTAATGGAGAAACAGCAGTTGTTTGTGTAAAAAGGGCTGGACAGGAGTAGGGTCACCAGCCTTGGGGCAAATTCTTTTTCATATTTCTGTTCCTGACATGGGCACACCAAGTAAGTATGTGCTAATGACAGTGGCTCCTGGCATGAAGTGATGAAGTCACCACTGGTATTCAGATGCAGAATTTCTGCAGTAATAGAAATTAAAACTTCAGGACACTTAGGCATTGACCCACTAGTTGTCTTCATTTGTGTATGAAAAGTTGTCTCATCATCAGGGAACAGCAGAGATGGAGAAGCCCTTGGACATGGGGTTTCACGTCTGATGGCTGTAAGTGAATGACCCGATCACGCAGTAAGAGCCAAATGTGATCCTGTGATTTGTTCACTCTTTTTGTCCCAGGAAGGGAAATATCAGTGCTGGCCAGCATGCTGGTGAGATTAATCTGAGATAATTGGAGACATTCAGATTAACTCAGTCCAGAAGAGGTGTGGGGAAGAGGTGTCAGAACACAAAGAGCATGTTTTACTGGAAACGATGAAGGATAAACAGATGTGCCATGGTGTGGTGCCACGTGAAGATGTCCCACCTACCGTGAGCACCAGAATCAATACAGCCATAGGAACAGCACACACACCCTCTCGGCCTATCAATCTTAATAAGAGCTGTGTAATCTGCTAATGCTCTTACATTACCTTTGGTGGCTATTGAAGAAAAAGAAGGTGCAGCCTCTCTTCTGTATGTGCTCCAGAGCAGAGTTCAAAAAGTGTGGTTTGTTCAACCTGGCAAAGGGAAGCTTAGAGGGATTGGTAGCACTCTGCAAACACATCAGGAGAGTAAACAGCAGAGAGGGAGAGCCATGTAAGCCAAAGAACAATGTTGGCACAGGAACAAATGGATTAAAACTGGTCATGAATACATTTAGGGTGGAATTACGCTTCTCACCATCGGATGAGGAAGGCCCATTTGGGAACAAGAGGACTCGGGCAAAGCTGCTACCCAGCGTGACCCACACATGACAAGAGTTGTGTGAGTGATTGGCTGGGACCATTAGTCCTTGGTAGGAAGCAGGAACCCATGTTCCTGTGAGAGCCAGCATGTGCAGCTGCGTGTTTCCAGCCATGAACAATTGGACCCAGTTTGGATTATTTTTTCTGCAGTCAATGCCTCTCTTGACTCCACTGGAAGCACCGACTTTGAACCAAAACCAGGTCAAGTCCCCATACACCAATGTTTGCAAACAACTTCTTTCCCTCTTGACTTGTTTTTGGAAGTAGTGAACTCATTTTTGCTGATGCTTTCTGGAATGCACAAGCTTCAGCTTGTGATAGAAAGCATTGGGGATTGCAGATCCCATGGTGAGGGGTTGCAGCAGGGAGGAAATGAAATGATGGATTGAGCAAAATATACTGAAGTATCTTAATATGTGTCACTGCCTGCTGTAGTGGGAGCAACCTTTTGATCACATTTGGTTATTACTGATTTATACATGCAAAAAGTGAGTGTGTGTGTGTATATATATATATGTATACTTACATCCATAGCACCCATTTTAACACAGAGCAGATAAACATTTTAGGTGACTCTCAGCCTAAATAAACAAGCTGACAAGTGTACACTGGCATCATTATTTCACTTGTTACCATTTGCTGGTGATGGTGGACAAGGAGCTCAACATGGGCCAGCAATGTGCACTTGCAGCCCAGAAAACCAAGTGTGTCCTGGGCTGCATCACCAGCAGCATGACCAGCAGGTCAAGGGAGGGGATTGTCCCCCTGTAGTCTGCTCTTGTGAGACCCCACCTGGGGTATTGTGTCCAGGTCTGGAGCCCTGAATGTAAGAAGGACATGGAGCTTCTGGAGAAAGTCTAAAGGAGGCCATGAAGATGATCAGAGGGCTGGAGCAGCTCTGCTCTGGAGAGAGGTTGAGGGAGCTGGGGCTGTTCAGCCAGGAGAAAAGAAGGCTCCAGGGAGACCTTCTAGCAGCCTTCCAGTGCCTGCAGGGGCTACAGAAAGGCTGGACAGGGACATTTGACAAGGCCAGGGAATGAGAGGACAAGGGGGAATGGATTAAAACTGGAAGAGGGGAGATTTAGGTTACACATCAGGAAAAAATTATTTAGTGCGAGGGTGGTGAGGCACTGGCACAGGTTGCTCAGAGCAGCTGTGGCTGCCCCATCCCTGGAAGTGTTCAAGGCCAGGTTAGATGGGGCTCTGAGCAACCTGGTCTAGTGGGAGCTGTCCATGCTCATGGCAGGGGAGTTGGATCTAGATTAACTTTAAGGTCCCTTCTAGCCCGAACCAATCTATGATTCTATGATGATCCATTTGCCTTGGTGTAGGAATCTCAACCTTGTCCTGAAGAGCTTGCAGTCTGAAAGGATCATCTAGTGGGAGGAAACAGGAATGATGGACCATAGCTGCACGTCCTTTTCTATTTTTTGGTTTTTCAGTTCAAATGCCCTTCCTCAGTTCCTCCTCAGCCCTCTCAGCCTGGCTGCTGGATGAGAGAAGAGAATGGCTGCAATGAAAGCCCAAGCATTGGCCACTTCCAGAACATGCTCATGTTTTGAATACACATCCTGCCTTGTTACCTTGCTCTAGGTAACTTGCTCAGCCTCACTACTTGTTGCTTCTTCTTAAGCATTTGCTAATGTAATATCTCATGTTTCATTCAGCTAAGTCCGTGGTCTGAGGCCAGCCCTACATACACCCCCTCCCCACTTCTCCCAGCAGGAGAAGGGCAGTGTTTCATGGACTGGAATGTTACACCAGGTACTAACTGCCAGCACCACCCCTCATTTACTTTAAATCTCATTGGACCATTCATACTAATTTGCCAGTTTAACACTGGAGTTGGAATGCTAATTATAAAATTAACAAAGAACTGGAGATTTGTAGAAGTTAGGTGTACTTGGGAATCCAGTTGCTTGGCAATATGTTTGTATCCTATGGGATTTGGAGGTAGAAGAGAGAGAGCTCCCTTTTCTTTGCAGAGACTTTTCTAGAGTTTTGTCATCTCACTAGTTGTATATTTTTATAGTTTCTTTGCATTGTTTTAAATTCTGTGCACTACACAGTGAACATTTATTTTTAGGATTTGGTATGAAGAGCTTTCTGATCTGTGGCAATTTTTCTCATACTTCCATCCCCTTGTTCTCTTGTTACTCAACTATATATAACTAGGTCTTTTTCTTTTTTTTTTTTCCCCTTTGTATTCCTGTCTGAATTCAGTGCTATTAGTCAACAGTTCTCTGGTAGTATACTGAGAACTGAACCCCTTATTCTAAGTGCAGTTACTATAGTTAGCACAAGGTGAACTTCAGCACCTTTGTTCAGCTGTGCAACATTTTGCTCAATGCAGCCAAAACAGTACTAAGGTTGTTTTTTTTTTCCCAAAGTTTCTTTGAATTTGGGACCTACGGATGTTCATGCATCCCGCAGAATATTTTAGGGCTCTCAGTTTCCCTTTCCCCATTGGTAGTGAATGTAGTAGTTAATTTTCTACACACACCCCCATGCCCAAATAATATTATTTCACGTTGTTGCAAATTAAATCTAGCTGTGTTGTGGCCCTTGTTGTGCAGGATGACAAACTGGATTGTCATAACAGTCCCTTTTGTGCTACAGGTCTATGAATCTTAGAAGCTCATTTTGTATTTCTTTCATGTCTTACTTCTCTTGGCAGTTTCTACTACTTTAATGTCACCTGCAAATTTAATTATTTCCAGATCATTAATGAAGATGTTAAATAAAACCATATTTGGCATCTATCCCTGTATCTGACGAGAAACTGAGAAACTTCCTTCTGGCTCAATAAATTCCTTTGTATTAGTATCCTTTCCTGCATTGTTTCAACTGTTTTAAATTCTGCAAGACAGTGTACTTATCAGTCAGTTTATTTTTCATTTCAAATCCTAGCTTTGAAAAGAAAAAAAAAGAAAAAAAATAAAAAGCCCAAGCACAGGCCTGTGTTCAAAGAACATGTCGCTCATCTTTTCAGTTGTGCAGATAAACTTCAGCCCTTGAGCCTATCAAAGCTGATGGGGAAGATCTGTGTGAAACCATCTCCTTAAAATGTGTGAAGTACACTGATGATCCCAACAGCTGACTCCAGGACCCAGGGCAACTGGTTTTCCTTAGTTTCTTGCCTAGCTATTAATTTCCTCACTTGTTGCCCAAACTTCCCAGAAGTCACCAGTTGTCACCTCTAGATGTGCACCTCCATAGGGGTGTTTTCTCTCTGAACCATCTCAGACTCATCAGAGCTCTTCCAGACACTAAGGAAATACAACAATGGTAACAGGAGACAAGTCTTCTGTCCTGAACCTCCGAGTACCTGCCATTGCACCTCTTTGCCTTCTCTCCATTCCTCTGATGTAAACTATTTCAGTCCACCCCTTTGTGGCTCTCCAAGGTGAATTCCTGAGATGCTGGTACACGTGCCATCCTGCCCCAGGTCTTGATTCATCAATAAGTCCCATCTCCTGTTTTCCTGAACAGATTTACCAACTCTTCACCCCATCCAGGTTGATCTTCAGACTTCTCCTTTGTCATGTAAAATCTTCTACAAAGGCACATCTTCCATTTTCCCTTTATTTAATCCACCTGTTTCTGGGCCCTGACAGCTGGTGTGTTTTTTTGCTGTGTTACGCACCCTTCAGTTTTCCTCATCCTCTGCAGATGCCTCTTTCCTGGCAGTGGAAAATGGAATTTTTAGAATTTACCTGATGCAGATGTGGTCATTGCATCCAGAACTGGCCATGCATTGGGCTGACTGGAGGTTCAAACTACATGAGTACTGTTACTTGTTGGGGTTTATTTTCCCAGCAGGTAAAATGTGAAAAACCCTGGCATTTGATTTAATTTTCTGTGTTCTTACTTATCTCTCTAGATTGGTTTGGAGAACAGCTTAATACTAAAGATTTTACAACATAGGACATCATCACAGTGCAAAGGGATTTTTTAATTTATATATGAACACTAATAAGGAAGCAGGAGTTTCGGATTTGCTTATACAATGAAAAAAAGTGGGAAAATCACACACATTACTCCCTGACAGGTTTTGTGGTGTATTTAGATTATTTTATCTGAAATACTAAGCTGCTTTAAGTTCTGGAGGGTTTGATTTTTTGTTTCATGGAAAAAAACATTTTGAAAAGGAAGTTGTCTCTCTGTTATTTCATACTTTTTCCCATTTCTGTGACATAATCTTGTGCCGAGAAGGCTACACAAGTGTATTGTGCTATTGTTAATTTAAATGTTAATTATAGTGAAAAATTATATGTATGCCTTTTGTGTGGAACAGTAGAGATTTTATAAGACTTTAAGACCCGGTTTAGTGGATCAACCAGGGGAACTGCAAGTTAATAATATATTAGGCATTGCAAATCCAAGTGGAGTAAAAGGAGTCCAAACGTACTCTGGTGAAGGGAGCTCTAAAACTGTGGTACTGTAAGAAGCAGCTGGAATTTGCATTTTATCCTAGAACTCCCTTTTCTTTAATCTACTGAAGATGTGTTACATAGCTCTTTCAGTATATTAGTGAAGTATTTTAATATTAATAATAGCACAAGTACCAGTGTTTAAATGTTAAAATAATCCTATTTAAGGGCTTTGCTTGAATGTGATATGGAGTAAAAATATGTAAGTAGATTTTGCACATATATTCATTGAGAAAATTGTGGTTTTAACGCTGCAGAACTCAACTGGGATTTTAATGCAAAGTGTCAAAACGCAGGAGTAAAATTTCTTCATAAATACATGAAAAACAAGTAGTTTAATTAGTTATTTTTCTGTCTTTTCTTTTTTCCAAGGCAAATTAAATATCCTAGTGACTCTCAGTATCCTGCAGTATCAGTGCATGAGGTTTTTACAAGCTTGATTAAGCCAAGGTACTTTATTTGCTTGTCGATATCTGGATTATATTTTGTCCTGGGGTGGCTCTGTCCATCTGACAGGAGTATTATACCTCTGTGCTATGAAGTTAGGAGCTGCTAATGATCTTTAAAAGCAGAGTTTCTTCAGAGGAAAAGTTTTCTGTAGGTTTTTTGCTTGTTCCTTCATCCTCCTCCTTTCTCTCCCCATCCCTTTCCCAAGAACAGATGATGAATAATGTTTAGGAAATCATTCCCCACAAGCCTCCGTGGGCAGACTTGTTATTTTAGCAATTTCGTTGTAGTTACCAAGTAGCTGGTGAACCTGTATGTTCCTGTGGTGATGAATATTGCTTTGTGCTCCTTACCAAGTTTTCTTCCAATTTGGAGTGCTTTTGAAGTATTAATGTTATGTGTCAGCTGCTTTGCTTAAGAGCCTTAGTGTTTTCTTGAATTCCTTCAAAGCACAGTCTAAAACTGTCGAGGGTACAAAAAATATAATTACAATA
Source organism: Hemiprocne comata (assembly GCA_020745705.1). Taxonomy (NCBI): domain Eukaryota; kingdom Metazoa; phylum Chordata; class Aves; order Apodiformes; family Apodidae; genus Hemiprocne; species Hemiprocne comata. Next base: position 2,091,050 of record CM036616.1, read on the forward strand.
TTCTTTCACAGAATAAATTTCAATCAACAGAGCAGAGATTGTGATGTTAGATCTCTAGTATTGTAGTTGTAAATGATAAACCTTTTTTTTTTTTTTCCCCTACATCACCAAGTACTTTACGGAGTAGGTTTTTAAAAAATTAAACAAAAATAAAAATAATTACACAAAACCTCAGCTCACCCCTCCCTCAGTCCCTACCCCAGTGGGCACATAACTTCCAGCATTTTACAAAGTCTTAAAGTACAGAGTTTATATTTTCTCAGCCTTAAAAAAAAAAAAAAAAAAAAAAGCATTGTTAATTTAACCCTCAGTAATCTTATTCCACTTCTCTGCCGTTGCTGTCTGCAGCCCCAGCAGATTTTTTTTGAACCAGCTGTTGAAAATAACCTAGTTTAAAGAGTTCATGGCTGAACGTGAGGGATTCATCATTATATATTTACTGTCTGAGGCTGATATAGCTGTAAGGTTTTTCAGATGCCATTGATCTATTGCGCATGTTCCCTCCCCGGGTTGCAGGACGTGCTTCTATTTGCATAAGGCCCTGGGCAAGGTTCTTTCTTGCATTGATTGGCCTGTCCAAGGGAGCCTGATGTGCTCCTGCATTGATCACCCTGTCTTTTCTTGGAAGGCAGTGTTACACCGAGTTCATCTCAGACATTCTGGGGAGAAGGGAAAACTTTACTGCAGATGTCTCAATTTTATTCAGATGTTCCTTTGAGTATAGGCCTTTTTTTTTTTCCTTTGGCCTTTTTTTTTTTTTTTTTTTTGCGAGGATAAGTATTTTTGGCCTTTTTTTTTTTTTTTTGTAATTTGGGTATGTTTCTGCAGTTATAGTGCAGCGTGGACTAGAGTGTACTGAAAAGCTATGTTAAATAAAATCCCCATTATGTACACCACTTATTCCATGCTGTGGGTTTGGTTTTTTTTAAACAATGGCTATAGCTTCCAGCAAAAATCAAAACTCCTCTCTCTTCAAAGAGTTTGCAATATTAAGTGGAGACTTAATCTAAGCCTGTGTGTGCTGGTGTCTTTGCTTAGATTAATATTGTCAGCTTGTAACTTGCGGGATTTGTACTAAATTTTCTTCAGTCTTACAAAAATGTTTTAAAATGTCATCTTTGGGATAAGATGGTAGTTGGATTTTGGTTTCACAGAGTTGTACTTCAGAATGCATCAGGCAGGTGACTGATCCAGCCCTGTGTCGATCAGAGGGGATATACACTTCCTTGCCATGCCCTTGCTGTTACCAATGTGGTGTGTCAGGGGCTGGCTCTCCAAACCCAGGTTTGTCAGCCAGGTTCTTGGCTCACCCTTGTAGGGGATGGAGCCATTCAGTGTCTGCTGCAAGGACAGCCCAGGCTCAGGAGCTCTGAAATCCACCGTTGCGATTCCCGAGAGCCACGTATTTGCCCACATGGCTAATTATGGGAAAGATGCCCGATATTATTCCCCACCAAACAAATTTCTGTGGTCAGAAAATTGTTTGACATGTGGTCTTCCCATGTAGGTGCAGATGAAACGTGGTGATACCGAAAGGGTGCCTCATACCTAGTGAATAATCTGGCCTGTGAACTGTGGCGATAGCGCTGCATGTTGGTGAAAAACACTTACGATAGCATCCCTGTCCTTCTGAGCATCACAGAGCTGTTCCTTCAGCACTTCCAAAAAACCTAATCTAGTATGTTTTTGTGGATGTAGAATGTAGAATTTTCTTCAAAGACAGTAAGTATTCAGAGGCACACAGCTATTACATAAATTACACAGGGTTTGGGCTTTTTTTATCGCCTGGATTATAGTTTCATGTCTTTCACGGAAGCAATAATGTATTGCATTCTATTGTGATACTTTGGCTTAGGGAACATATTCCTTTGGTCATTCAGTAAAACAAAACTTAGATAAGTCTAATTCAGGTAGCGTATATGAAATTTCATCTTCATTATCATGCAAATGCAGTGAGAATGTAGCATTTCCCAAGATGTCATTTGACTATTAGGATCTTTAGAAAATGGCCTCTCAAAGCCACAAAGCTAATATTCCAGAAGAAAGCTACATAATACCTAAAAATTGTCTATCCTTATTCTATGTGAATAACAAATGTAATAGGACAGGCCATTATTAAAATCACAAAAGAATGTGTTGACCTATTGGTACAGAGAATCTTTTCTGATTTTTTGCATCGATGATGAATTCTGAGCTCTCCGTAGCATAGAGGAGGAACATGCAGATACAGATTTCAAAAATCTGCAGGGGAAAAAAACAATAAAAAAAAATTTAAAAAAAGAAAAAAGGATAGTAACTGTAAATCTGTTCTGTTTCGTTTTCAGCATATAAATGAAATCAGTGCTTATTTATACCAGTAAGTATTTTGTTATATGCAACGATATCCTGTGCAAGTGTTATGTATATTGTGTGTCTGCACCGTGCACAGATTGTGCATCTGCAACACTTTTCACTTATTTTAAGCTGTGTTTTGCTGGTATTTGAGTCAGTGAACATAGAAGATGGGCACAGGCTAAATATGAGCTAATCTCTTAAGTGGGGAGTGGAACTTGCTTTTAATTCTGAAATAAAAGAAGAGCCTGAGTATCTCCTAGCAGCTCATTATCTGTCTTATTCAGTTGAAGAAAAATGCTGGACTTGCTTATATGCATGAACTATGCAGAGCAACAAGACCTGAAAGAGTCCTGCTAGGAAAAGAGATCTTTTGCAAACATCTTCAGTTTTGAAAAGGAAAAGGGTGGGATGCGGTTGTTTATAAGCAATTAAAACAAAGAAAAGAAATCTAATCTCTTACTTCAGGTGGAAATACTGTCTGGGAAAAAAAGAGAAAGAGTGTCCTTGGCATGCAGTAGCATCGTGCTGTGAAACAAAGCGGCTTAGAAAAGCCTGATGAAGATGTGTGTAGGTGCTCCCAGAGTTTCTGATACCCTCCGCCGATGTTGTGTGGTGAGATTTTTCTTGGCAGATATTTGCAGCCCCAAGTGATGCTCTGGATGTGCTGAAATAAGTGTTCTGAGTGGGTTTTAATAATTGCTTGATTGCTGGGCATCTTCAGTGTCAGGCATGTGAGGGAGTCCTTTTGCTGGTAAGGTCTGAGTAAAACAGAGCAGCACAATGTGAAAACCATACTTCTGGGTTTTTCTGTGAAATTTCTAACTTCCAAGGCAAAACGTGGTGTTTTGCAGATGCGGGGCAAATATTTTCAAATGAAGCCTTTAAAGAGTAAAAGTAAAGATTAGGTCTTTAAAGAGTGTTTTTATTTTTAGTTTGTGAAACCATGGTATTTAGAGACTGAAAAAATTACAGAGGGTGTCTGAAGTGTCATCTCTCTCCTGTGTCACTGAGACATTTTAATTTTACAAGCACATTACTGAAGGGAAGAGGTGGTTCTGTGTTGTTTTGCTAGGGAGATCTGTTCAAAGTCCAGGTACTGCTGATATGACAGATACCATGCAGCAATTAAAAATGTTTTCCACTACTTCATTCCCACTTAAACATTTTTACTCTCCACGCATTGTATGTACGTGGTATCTGCCCTTCACTCAAAACCTTTTTGATGATTGAACTGGCAAACTTCCATCACATGCAGGATAGACAAGAGCATTTTTTTAAAAGAGAGCTATGATTTGACATTAAAATTTACGTATGCTATTTTTTAATATTTTTTTGAGTTAAAATGGGGTGTTTAAATGGCAAAGACGTAATCATTAACTCCTCAACACTTGTGATCTGGTGCAGCAGTCTGAGGAGAGAATTGATAGAGCTTCCCCGTCTCCCTCCAGAAATGCTGATTTTCTGTCATCTTTGTATTTTGAGGAGATGCTGCTCTGGGTGGAATTCACAGACTCCTTTGCACCAAATTTAGCGGGGTCACCTCCTGAGCCCTACTTTATTGCCAGAAGGGTAATGGGTGGTGGTGTTTGTAAGAATAATGTGTAATAAAGACAAAACAATTAGAACCGTCCTGCTCTGCAGAGGGTCATGTTGCTTCCCACCGCCTTTCTTTCTCCAGGAAAAAAAAAAAAAAAAAAAAGGCAATTGTCCTATTTAAGCAGAAGCTAAATCCTTATTTAGCTGGACAAAACTGGTTTTTATTGCATGGCATAGAAAATAATTATGCACGTTATTATTTGCATTGCTTTGGATTGCAATTCTTTTGTATGTACTCGATACATTTTTGTATTTTGCAGCATTCTGCTGAGTACAATCTAAGTGAAGTTTTTTTACTCTAATTGTGAAGCTAGTGCTATAGAAAAAAAGAAATTTGAAATTTCAATGTCACTATATTTGGTAGATTCTCATGAATCTGTGGAAAGGGGTAGCAAGTCTATAGCTTGTAACTGCACGAAATTAAAATTAGTTATATAATGCGCATTCCTCGAGATACCTTATTTTGAAAGGGAGAAAAAAAAAACCTTTCTGCCTTCTGCTTCTCTGCAGTACGTATCAAAGCAACTTTTTGCAGTTTACACAAATATTTCTAAATCAGGTAGTTCAGGAGTTGCATCCCATAGGAAAAAGCACCCGCCTGCTTTTGGTGAGCCAAATGCAGCCCAGGCATATGTGCTGTTCTGCGCATCCCCCTGCCCGTGTGCATCTCCACACGCCATCACACACAGAATGTGGTGCTGGTATAAAATTCTTAGTAAGTTTTAGCAGAGTAATTTCTATAGCATCAAAGACCCATTGATGTGGGTAATGCGGGAGGTGTGTTTCCATCCTTCCCTGTTTCCCCCTGACCTCTCGCACATCGACACACTCCCCTTCAATCATTCCTCTTCCACCCAGCTGTATCCCAAGTGAAACTTTCCAGCCTGTCGGCAGCAAACACTCACTGCCTGCCCTTGCATCCCTGTCCTCCCTTCCCTGCTCTGACCACATGCTCCAAACAGCCCAAGTGCCCAGGTCCCAAAAAAAAGCCTCCGTTGTGATCGTAGCCCTCCTTGCGGTGCAGAGATAGTGAGTGATGCTGTGGGGATGTCAGCCTTTGGGTTCCTCTTTTCTTTGGCCGGGGTCATTCACCCCATGCAACAAGCCCGGCATGTCCTCAAACGGGGAGCACACAGCCTGAACGTGGGGTAAATAACAACTGCTTCCCTCTGCAAAATTAACTTCTGTGGGCCAGCCTAAAGTGTAACCCCCTGTCACATTTTCTGCAGTACGTTGACATCCTCGGGCACCAGGGATCAAGCAGTGCTGCAGCAAGCGACCTTGTCTTTTCTTCTCTCCCTTGAAATCGCCGTGAGCATCCATCCCTCTGCCTGGAAAGGGGGGTAAATAATAAAAAACTTTCTAATATGTAACTGGGCTTTTCACCTCCCGCCTCCCAAAGTGTTTTGTGCTGAGCTGAGCCATGCTGGGGTTCGGGATGGGTTCCCCAGGCGGCAGCACCGTAAGTCTCCTCAAAAAATATTTATTGATAGTAGCCATAGATGCAGCTTCCTCTGTGAAATGCAGTTATTTCAGTTGCTGTTGCTAACTTTTTCAGATTGCTAAATTACTGCTAAAATCTAACGACAAAAAATGCCCAAATCCTTTTTTTTTTTTTTTTGTGGCTACATTCTCGAATTAAGCCTAAATATGTGTATGCCATTTAGAGATGTTAATGAATCTTACGCAATTAAAGTTTCATCAGCAATTGTACCCTAATAGTTTTTGTAAGGTGTCTAAATACCTATCTACTGTCATCCTGAGCAGTGCGTTTCCAGCCATTTGTCTCTTAAACTAATGCACATTTGCTGCCTTCACTTTAAACAGGAATCAATTTATAATGCACATTGTAGTCTTTTGGTAAAAGCCTAATTATGTACATTGCTTTTTAAAATGCAAGGATGGGAATAAACGTCTATTAATGCTTTACATGGAAAAACAGAACCACAAACATTTTGTGGTCTGAATATATATTTTAAATAGTCACTTGCACTTTTTATGGAAATGAAATTGGGCAGCGCTGTCAGGCTTCAATTTTTAAATATTTTGTGTGTGTGCAGTTTTGGGTTTTTTTAACACTATTGTGAGTGGCTTATTTGACATCTCATATATATCTTATTATAATATTCGAGGCTTTTTTCCATGCACCTGTAACTGGTGCCATCTTGTATCATTCTTTTATACCTTTTTGCCTTTGTTTCCTTATTTTATTGCCTGTACTTCACTGAAGACGTGAATGCTAATGAACATATGACGTGTACCATCGTTCACAAGAAGAACAGATAGCTGTCTCTCTTTGTCAAATGTTTATGCAGTAAAATGAAAAATTAAACAAAACTAGTGTGGCTCTGTTGTAATTTCAGCTTCAACAGAACGCATCCTGAAGTTTTGTAGAATTTTTCCCATCGGAGGGGAATTTTTGAGAGTGCTGAGAGACTATTTTTTAAGCAAAGAGTGAAGTTTGAGATAATTTGCTAAAAGGCGTAGAAGTTATATTGCAAAATTGTTGATACTGGACTGTAATAAAGTCTAAATAGTGTTAAACTCCAATCAACAAAAAAAGGGAGGAAAATGTCAAAACACTCATTACAAGTTTAATTATAATTTCTGATGGATTCAAAACCTTCTCACTGCTCTGGCTGCTCCAGTGCAGCCATTCAGCCCATGCTGCCCACGTTGTGCATTCAGCAGCTCCCATTAGACATCTCCACAGCCAGGGATTCTGCTGGATTCTTCACCCACCTTCACACACGGCCTCCTGCTCCGTGCAGGAAGGTTTGCCCTGCAGTGCTAAAGGCACCTTGGCTGTGTTGGGCTTTATGCACCTGTGTGTGTGCACATACATGTGTGTGCACGTGGGTTGATAAATGCACACAGCTGTGTGTGCACTGCATGTAGGGGTGTGATGTGTCGTGCACTTGGCTGTTGTGTGATGCGTTGCCACACGCGTGTGTGTGATAACACCCAGCTGGGGCTGTGCACATACATCCCTGCACACTCATCCGTGCACACACATCCGTGCACACTCATCCCTGCACACTCATCCCAGCCCAGACCCACCCGTGAACCCCCATCACGGGTGGGGGGATGTGGCAGGTCCCTGGCAGCCGGTGACACTAGAGGGCACTGCTTGTCCTCGGTTGCAGCATCCTTCTGGGACAGCGAGCAGAACTCGGCTGAATTTTGTAATCTTACTTTAATTAACAGTTAAATTCTTATTAAGAAATTCCAGACTGCTTAATTCGCTGTTGTTTTGTTTTTAGCCTCGTACTAATACAATGGGTGGAGTCATCAATACTCAGGAAGAAATACAGAATCAAGCATCCCGTACAGTAACAATATTTAAAATAAAATAAAAAAAACACAACACCTTGCAATGTCATTCTTGGCAAAGCCAGAAGGCTGCGTTTGCCCGGCGATGGGGTTTAGATCCCCTGCCAGCTGTGCTTCCAGCCAGCAAGTGTGATGTAGAGCGTTAGAAACACATCGGGGAGAGAGCTGAGGAATTAGGGTGATTTATTTCAGCAAAGGTCAAGAGAAAGACAAGTGGAGGACAGGGATAGGAAGTTTGAAGAGCGCATCTTCGGTATGTGCAAAACGTGTCTCATTTACATTACCCTTGGAAAAATGCTTCTTAATCACAAAACAACAAACCACCGGAGGTGCTGTTCCAAGTTCGAATGTTCCTTGCGTTCATGGACTTTCACTAGTGTTATTTTGGTTGGGATTTATGAAAGAGGTCGGATAGTCAGATTAATCAGGTTAATAAAATCAGGTGTCATTTTGCGAACATCAGAAAATTAGTACCAGTGGCAGGCATTTTATCAAAAGTAATCAGGTCCTAGCTCCATGTGAAGACACCCAGCCTTGCTCTGAGCTCGTCCGTGTCTTCTGCTGCCGGCAAGGCGCTGTAGCAAGTGCTGCCTGCATGCCAGGCCAGCTATTTCCTTTCCCTGTGAAATTCCAGCACTTCAGGTCAAGAAATTAAGTCCTGTTCATTGCTTTAGCTGTGATTTGGGATCAAGCCCTCTAGCAAATCTAGTCTGTTTTTTGTTCTACCTCTCTGGTGTTTAGCTGAATTATTTATTCCTGGTTGATTGTTGCTGACTTTGAGCAAGCGTGTAAATTTTCTCACACCAAGTATTCAGAAGTATGTGCAATTAACGGCTGGTTTTGCCTGGTCACTGCAAATGATCTGTTAGTTGAGGCGATGGGAGTTCAGTGTAACTACAGGTTTTTCCATGTACAAGTTCTGAATTTCAGTTCTTTGAAACTCAGTTGTTTTCTTGCATAGGAAAAGTAATCTTTTCGTAACCTTCTGAAGGACTGTCCTAGCCAGAATTCATGGCCATTAAGAGGCAAGCTAGTATAACAATAGGCTATATTTTGTGCACAATGAATTGAAAGTATTTTATTTTAGTCCAGCACAATCACTTGCAAATGTCAAAGTGGTTTTGAGCCATTCTAGTTCTTAGCGATGTATTTTTAAGCAATGCAGTGAATGTATGAATTTCTGAGAAATCCTCCTGGAAGTTACCGCACAGCTCCAGAGGATAGTATCATACGTTTATTATAGATGTGTAGGTTTTCTAATTATTTCTGCATAATCATTTCATAGTCTTGGATGGTCTGGTCTCCGACCTGATCTTTAGCAATAGATCTGTCATTTAACAAGTCTGAGCATCACGGCGCTTTGCTTTATCGGTTCATAAGCAAAAAGAAAAAAAAAAAAAAAAAAAGAATGTTTAATCAATACGAAACAACTCTTTTTGCATCACCATTTTATAATTTGAAACCTTATTTTGTGCATACTAACAGTCTACAAGCAGTGAGATGCCAGAGCTGCTATAATAGGATTTTCCCCCTCCTAGCGGGATGTTGCTTATGGCTATAAAAAGTTAATTTCAGATCCTGATACACTTGCATTAATTTTTGAGACAGCAAAGAATAACACGAGCACCACACCACTATGCTGCAGCTAATTGTTTATTACCTCCAGCCAAAGGAAGCAGCATTAATGTGCAGGCCACAGTGTCTGCAAAAAAAAAAAAAAAAAGAGGGAAGAAACTGGCAGAAAAGGTCTCCCAGATTTCTTCCTGAGGGTCTTTAGGAGAGGACCCTGAAGGAAAAGAAGAAATAATCACTTCATCATCTCTTAAAGGCTATTTAAAATGGGTCTTGGCATACTTGGAAGATCCTGTTTGTGCATAAAAATAATATTTGGTGGTGAGGCTATAACACTTACCCAGCCGTCCTGCTTCTGAATGAGAAAAACGCGTCTTTGTGGTTGCTTAAAAGTGTGATTTATGTATGAAATACAAGAAATTTAGGTGCTTATCATCTGCAATACGCGCCATACCTTGGTAATGCGTTTATATTCTTTAGAGTATTTGCTGACAAAAGGAGCATGTTGTCTCTTCGTTTGCCAGTGAGGGATCTGTTGACTCCACAGCTATGCAAAAAAACCTCTCATCAGCACCTATTTTAATCAGCAAGAACTTTACTATAAATCATTATCAGAAAAAGCATTGTGCTACACTTTTGTACCAATACATTTATTTTTAAATTAATAGGGAAAAATAATACAGAGCCTGTGCTTGAGATGGGCTAATAAGCGTGCCCATGAGACTTTCCTTTTTAAGCACTAAATGAAAGCTTTTGCATTGCTAACAGGCTACAAAAGTTGCTTAGGTAATAAGACTCTTTTTCTCTTATCAGTAAAAAAGAAAAGGGGAGGGATGGGATGGCTCAAGGGATTGGTAATCAGATTACAAAGTCTTTCACTTCTAGGTCACTGGTTCAAATCTGCCCCCTGTTTAGTAGTGACCAAAAGCTGTTCCCAGCTGATGGCTTTTCAGTAGCCTTTGTGCAGTGCATTAGTGATCTATATCCAATGTCTGCTGAAAATCACTCCTCACCGTTGCGCTGGGAGTCTCAACTCAGACCCCTTAAGTAGGAATAAACGACCTGCTCACACACTGAAGGGTTTGGTGGTTTGTTTTCCAGGAAATAATTGTAATAAGTTAGCGGAGCAGCGCAGCTGAATCTGCACTGTCACAGCTACTCTGGGCTTCAAAAGCAGACCCTGCTTCCCAGCACTGCCACCATCACTTTCCACTAGCATTGCTTCGTAAAAAATTTTTACCAGCTTTCTTAAGAATTGGACTGATATCTCTTAATTTGAGTTGCATGGAATCACTCCAGTTTACTTCAGTATTACTTTACAAGAGATAAAATTGTAATCACAAGGGGGGGGGGAAAAAAGCGAAGTAAAAAGCAAATTACTGCATTTGTTCATCTTAGAACAAATATCATTCTTATTAGTAAAATTAATTTTGACATATAGAGTGTGAACACTTGTATTGATGGTTTTAGTGCTGCAGTAACACTGTGGAAGCTGTGAGACTGCAGCTTCATGCTGTCCGTGGCTAATACCACTACTGGGTGCTCAGATGGATGTTGGAAGAGCATTATAAAATGAAATACTGAAAACAAGGGAAACCAGAAAATTCCCCTGCACCTTCCAAAGAGCCCTTTCAAGTGTACATTTTCTAGTGGTGCTCTTACTGGTACTTACTATGAGATATTTAAATGATGGGTTTATAGACTTTGCTCTTGTCAGCGTTTTGAAGTGCTGTTTTCCTTAAGGTAGGGGAGTGCTAGAGGACACTTGCTATAAAGGGAATGTAATTTCTGGTTCATTAATATATGAACCTGAAACGATGGCTGCCTGCTATATGTGCTCTGTACATTTCTATGGAAATTGCTTTGATAGTTTTAGAGCTGTGCTTGTGTCCACAGGGATGCACACAACCCGTTATAAAACTGCGACTTTTTTTTTTCCCCAAAACTAACCAAAGGAAAACTGCATTTCTCTTGAGACAGCAGGCATGCCACATATATGTTCCAGTTAGTATTTTTGTGCAGAACTAGCTATTTCATCAATCCTAAAGAATATTTCCACAATGCAAGCCTTGTTGGATCCAATGGATCACATCAGCCTGCTCCCCCATTACCTGCATGAACCTCAGAGTTTTCTGGTAACACCTCAATCAGGGAAAAACCAACATGTGCATGTGCAGAGCTTGGTGGGGCCCTATCCACTGGGATGCACATCTAGCATGAGACTGGCACAGGGCTTTGCTCTCCCAAGAGTTCCTCACCAGCTTCTGCTCTTCAGAGAGATCTGCCTGACACACTTATGGCTTCACCTTTGGAACCAAAGCTGAAGAAGTGTGCTGTTAAATCCTCTGCACCACGGCACCTGTTCGTCATCCATGTTTTGCAGCAATGACTTGGGTGGGATTTATTGCCACTGTTTTCACACTTGGCCTTCAGTGGCCAAGCTAGCTGACTTCCCGTTTAGTGTGATCCCCTTCAGAAACCACAGGAAGTGCAGGGGAAAAAAAAAATCCCAGATGATGTGTTCATGATCCAAATCACACCATCCACATTTAGTAATGCTTTGATATCCCATGTCTCAGAGATCCACGGGGCTCAGAGCACCCTCTGTGTCCCACCAGAAGGCTCAGGCTGTCTGAGCTCCTGCAGGAGCCATGTGTCTCAGTGTCCTAGCACCAGGGTGTGTTCTGGGCTGCTCATCGTGTTTTACTCAAGCTTACTTGCACCTGCCTCTCCAGCCCAGTTTGCAGGGGCAGTCCAAGGTCTGCAATGCAAGGGGTGAGGGGAGAAGGGGCTGGCAGGTTCATGGGGCTGTTTGGTCCAGGAGCACAGGTCTGTAAGCCAAAGCCATTAATTTCAGAAGTTCACACAAAGGTTACGGGGGGGGGAAATAAAAAAATTAAACTGAAAACATGATGGCACAGCTGTTGCTAAGCTCAGGAAAACTTCCTTTCAAGTCTGACATGAACCTTTTCTTCCTTTCCACAGGGGAAGCTGGTTTTGTTCCAGTGGTTAGCTCAGGTCCTCTGCTCTGAGGCTGCACTGGAGAGCTTTATGAGCAGGCAGATGTTGTCCTCCCGGGCAGGGTTTAGCAAAGAAGTTTGTCTATACTCCATTGTTTTGTGAGTTTAATCACTGATTTAGAAATTAATGTAGTTAAACTTATGTAACCTCCTAATGAGGCATTTATCTTGTAACAATCCTTGATACAGCTTCGATGCAGCTTCAAAGGACCTTTATAGGGCTTTAAAAGAGTGTGTGTGTGTCTGTGTGTGTGTCTGTGAGTCTGTGTGTGTCTGTGTGTCTGTGTCTGTGTGTCTGTGTGTACTGAACTGTGGTGTAGCACTGTATGCTATAAACATGCATTCCATTGGTACAACTCCCTCCCACAGTGAGTGGGCTTGTCTCTCCAAGTATGGGAGATGTGTCCAAGGTTTCATCTTTAACACAGGACAGACCTGGGTATCAGGGATTCACTTACAGTGAGCAGTGTTTGGTGTCATGATCTAGTGATGTGGGGACTTTCTAGCAGTGGTAGGATGCAGCCAGGCTCCTTGTGGCAGGGCGTTGCTCCCCAGGACACTGCTCTGCCCCGTGGGGAAGCTGGTAGTGAAATAAAGACGTGGAAAACCCATCCAGGTGTGTTTCATCCCTGGAGAGGACTTTGGAGGAAAAGGAGCAAAAGCAGAGCTGTCGGTTGCTTTTGGTTTTAGCATTGCTTATGAACCTTACAAGATCAGAGGGTCATGGGGAATATCTTGCTAGTGATGTGTAATGGTTTGGAAATAAACACCAAGGGTGGCTCCAGCTGCCTTTGCTCTAACTAAATGGCTATTATGTATATTCTATTTAACTTATTTTAAAATTAGGCAAAGAGCATACAGGAATGCTTCTCTGTGTGCTAGATGCTTGAACTTCCAACTGTGTGTTCAGGACCAAACAAAAGGGAAATGGTTCTCTTTCAAGGAGCTTATAATTTGGTAGATATATAACACAAAGCAGGCATGAAATGCTGTGGGAAAGAGGGACTGACTTTCTACCTTTCCCTGTGTTCTTAACATTTTCAGGTTTTTTATGAGGGCCAGAATTTGCAGATTTCAGACAGTGTCTTTTGCCTTCCATGATATCTGTGAATTTTATTTAAGTGGGCCTGCTCAAGTTGAAAATGCTGAGCTCTTAGCTTAAAAAGATAGTTAAGTAATTAAATCCACAACAGGCCTTTTTTCCAAAGTACACAAGAAACTTCGGAGAGTGCAGAAAGTTTAGGAGACATCACTTGTGGTTTAGTAGAGGGATGGCTGATCTTCATGGTCTTGCAGCATCCTGGCAAGCTTCCTGGAGATCCTGTGGTCACAGGATGAGGCTGATGTTTCTTCAGGTCCTACCTGGTGGCCCAGATGCAGGCACTGTAGCAGCTGGGCCCTGCTGGCTCTTCCCATGGTGTGAGGGGAGGGTTGCCCAGTGCTCTCCATGCCATCCCCACTTGCCCACTGGTGTAGCCTGGTTTCAGGAGCCAGCCAGAGTGGCTTGGCTGATAACTATGGAAAAGTCTTGGTGTGGGCAGCCTGGGTGCAGCCACCAAAGGCAGATTCCAATCCAAAATTTTCGGGACAACTTCCCCCTTCCCTAACAACCACAAAAATAAACATGTGCCACTCTTAATATGCCAGAGTCTCTCTTCAGGGCTTGTGAGTACAAGAGTTTTGGTTATTTCACCAAAGAAGGACTGTGTGTGATAAATTAGCACCTCCTACGTGGGAAGCTGGGATTTTTCAATGCTTTTGTGCAGCGTCCATTGTCCTGACACGTCGGGACGACAGCGTTTGTTACACTTAGATGTGACACTCCTTGTTCTTCTGTTGACTCATCACTACCTGGCATCACTGCTCTGATGACTGTCACAAGTGCTCGAGGATGATTTGTGGTATCTGACTTGTGGGCTCATGCTGAGGGTGGTGCACATGGGTGTCTTGGAGCACTGCTCAGCAATAAATGATGTGAGCAAGCTGATGGCCAGGTTGGTCCAAAGTCAATGAGCAGGCCAGGAGGGTGAACAAGGACAGACTTGATGGCAGTGAGACAGCATCCCAGTCCCCCACCCCATTTTCAAATCCAGGGGTGCTGAGGTTGAACTGTGGCCATGCCATGGCTCTCCAGACCTGATGGGGAGCAGGTCCATGCCTGATGTTTCCAGAGGGTGGAAGATCTGGACTTTCTTTGCCAGTACAGCTGTGCCTGGTGGCTGCTGGCACAGGGCATGGACCAGGCATTTAATTATGAATGTGTAGTGTTTATGACAGTTCTGTGCTCTGAACTGGAAGATCTTTATCTGAATCAGTTGTCCTGTTAGATTAGTTACACATCCTTCAGGCTGCTGCACAAAGTCCTTCTGCATATGAAAGGTTTGCTCCTCCTTGGAGCCTTCTTAGCCCTGCTGCCACTTCCCCATCTCATGAATGGATGGAAAACCCTGTTTGAAATCTGACGGCATGTCCAGTGTCTGATAAAGAGGCCTGATAAAAATACTATCCAGTATTTCTCCTTTTGCTTTACTGTTTTTTTCAGACTTTGGACATAGCAGTCACGTTGTGGTCTGCTTGGTGTAGTTTGGTTTACTGCCACACATGCACATATTTTTTGGCAAAGGAGCCTGCACACGGCGACAGCGTTTTAGTGGGAGCGAAGAGGGAGGCGGCTGCTCCTCTTTTGGTTGCCTACAGTAATAAATCACAATTTGCCATTCCCTAACCACAAAGAGTTATCTCCATGAGTTTGTGCGACCCCAAAAGTTTCAGTTTACATACCTTCTTGCTCAGAGACCTTGCTTGTGGAGAGACTTTTCCTTCCTGAAGTTACTCAGAGGTTGCAAGAGTCAAAGCTTCAAAAGGCAGGAAGAGTGAGTGTTGTCTTGTCCTCTGGCTGAAGTGGAAATGCAGCTGTCTGTGTTTGAACAAGGGCATCAGGCTCCATGTCCATCTTTGAGGTGCTGAGCTTAACACTCAGCTTTTCTTATTTTTTGTTGTGTTTTTTTTTTAAGTCTAGCCTTTTAAGGAAAATTAGTACATAGGCTGATATTTTTGTGTACTGATAGATGAGGAGAGGAGAGGAGAGGAGAGGAGAGGAGAGGAGAGGAGAGGAGAGGAGAGGAGAGGAGAGGAGAGGAGAGGAGAGGAGAGGAGAGGAGAGGAGAGGAGAGGAGAGGAGAGGAGAGGAGAGGAGAGGAGAGGATTGATATGATATATGATATGGTATGATAGATATGATCTGGTATGATAGATATGATATGCCCTGTGTATGGGCAACTTCTTAAATAAAGGCTTGGTCCTTGTTCAGCCAACAGCCAGAAACCTGTGAAGGATTTGCCCTTTGTGCTGTTAAACCAGTGCAGTTCTTCTCTAAGTATAAAATTAAATGTAAGGAAACTGACTATTTCCTTGAAAAATGCACCAGTGTGAGATTTGCATAAGTCTGTAATAAAGTTTTCTGTATACCATTCAGACAGAAACAAGGAAGAAGTAATGCCATTTTAACCTGTTGTATTTGATACTTAACATGTAAAAACAGTTATTTACTTGATTGTTTCACATTCATTTCACTAAAATGATTGTTCACTTGTAGTCTGAGTTCTGGATTTACACATTTATTGAAACATGAGAAAATTACTTCCATAACTTACTTCAGGCCACGTTTTTCACTAGATATGAACCATTAACTTTGTGATGGTAAAATATTAAAACAAAGCTACAACCCCTTGTATCATTTCATTTTGCAAGCCTTGTGTACTAATGGTTTTGTCGCACAGTGATTTCAGGAGTGGTTTATTTCAACTAATTTGTCATTGCAAAGATTTAAGTTCATTGTATTTTATTTAACTTTATCTGAGTATATAAAATTCCAAGAACCTGTGTGTTAGGTTCAAGACTTTCAGAGGTTTTCACCCCACACGATACAAAAGAGGAGCCCAACAAGATAGGTTGAGAGTAATTTACTGGTTTTATTGCTGCATTTTATTTGCATAATGGTTGTTTAAATACAGCAAAGCTGGGCCACTGTAATTTAAAAGATGTTCAGCTCAAGTACCTGAGGAAGAACTTACTTCCTAGTGTGAGAAGAGTTGATTTCTGTCCATCCCCACTTCCTAGTTGATTTGAAATCACCCAAAGAAACAACCTCAGGGATGTTGACTGGTCTCCAAGCCCCAGGGCTGAAAATGCTGGCGGCTTGGTGCCTGACTGGGGAGCAGATGAGTGTCCCTGCCCTGGAGCAGTCACATCCCTCAGATGGGTGCACCAGATGGCCGAGGTTGGTAGCAAGCATCAACAACCCAGCTCCTATCTGCTGCCACCCTCTCCCAGAGCCCGAACAAGCTGCGAGCTTCCATGGCGAGTCTGACAGGCAGCGAGTGGAAGAGTCAGCGTGACTCAATCATCTGTCTGCACCCCGAGAACCCTGCTCCTCCCTCGTCTGGAGCTTCCTGCAGCTCCCATCAACAGCAAGAAATCTGGCAAGGTTTGAAAACTTACTAATATTTGCTCACCAGATAGGTCTCGGGCAGCATTTGGCACCTCGGTCTGGGGTACAATGGGGCGTCGCTAACAAAATGTCAGCCAGTTATCGCTCTGGGGGTCAGCTGTGCACCAACCTCTGCTCTGAAATGCTGTGAAACTGTCCCTGGTGGCTGCAGGATCAGCCTGGGAGTCTGGCACCCAGCATGTGGTCAAACAAGGGAATGTGCTCAACGTGATGGCTTGTGATTTCCCTGGGCTTGGAGCTGACTGGGGCTGTGAAGGTCTTTGCGAGAGCTGAGCCTGGGGTAGCCAGTTTGGGGCAGGAGGCTGAGAGCATTCCCAGTGTCAAGCAGAGTCCCTCTGCTTCCTAGTCCATGTAGAAGTTGACCTTTCTTGATGCTACTTTGAGCTTTCAGTCATGTGTCTGAATGGTTCTGATTAGGCACTTAACTAATTGATTTGGTTTATTTTATTTTAGTTGGGTCTGGGTTGTTTTATTTTTTATTATTTTATTATTTAATTTCATTCTATTTTATTATTTAATTTCTAACTAGCCATGGCACTCAAATAGCCACCCAGTGCTTCAGAAATCCAGGTAAACAGCATAAGGTTTTACTGGCAAAGATTTTATCAGCTAAGAGCTTGAAAAAAATCCTTCAACACCCCCGCCAAGACAACTATGTTAGCAAAACCTCTAGTGCAGGTTCTGTGTAAGCTGTTCCAACAGAGGAATGCTCTTGCTGGCTGAGCTCATGTCATTTGGAGAGGTGATGCAGCCTCCTGCCAGAAATCCTCCTGCATCTCTATTAAGAGGATGCTGCTGACAGAAGCATGGTAGAGCCAGAGCAGCAAAGGATCTTCTGTGCTGGAGGTTTAGGCATGATCATGCACACACAACATCTTCCACTACTCAAGTCCAAATTAACTGTGAATACAAAAGTAAATACAGTTTAGTGAGCTATGTGGATTTTTTAAATATGGTTTTCCTGGGGCTCATGTGTTGCAGTGGACATACCCAGGCTACCTTTAAACAACCCAGCTTGAGTATCAGATGCTCCTCAGCATTAGTCGTGCCAAACACGCCACATGCTAATTTAGGCCACTTTCTGGCAGCATTAATTGACCCTTGTGGAGCTCCATGTTCTTAAGACTGGACCGTTTTTGAGGTTGTCTGTCAGAGGCAAACCAACAGCATGGGAACATGAACACTTCAGCTGACCAGCCTTCACTTTCTGTTCCTAGTTGAGATAGGTGCAAGTTGTTGACAGTTCAAAACTTTATTTTCATGTCATGGAGATGTACTAAGGTTTCCCCAGCTCAGATCTTCAATTTTTTGGTGGCAGACTCCTGCTGTCAGGAGGGAATACCAACTGGCTGACCTCAGCTAGATCCATCTGCTCCAAACCTCATTTCCTGTCTGTCATTGCAGTTTCCCAGCAGCCCAAAGGCAGATACCTCAGCAACCTTCACTTCTGAAATATCTTGAGACTCATTTAAAAAAGGGATTGGCTTTTGTTCGCTTTAATTGAGCTTTTGATAGAAGGAACTTCTCTGAACCCTCTTTTCTAATAGGCAGTTTTGGTCTGCAAGGCAACTATCTGCAGAATGCCAACTGTTTGTGCTTCAGAGAATTTCTGTTCCACCAACTTCTTTTGGTTTGAGCTGTTGTGGCCAAGATGTAGTGGAGCTATTCAAAGATTTTTACCCACGTGGTGCCGTACCATTTTATCTTCTGTGATGGGCTTTCTATCCAGCTCTTGGGCTCTGTTCACATTAGAGAAATTGAGACAAGGTTTGTAAACCAGGAGAGCCAGCATCCCTGCCCATGGGTCTGTCAGATCTCATAGCACAACTGCCTGTGTGTGGGAACCTGCTGTTCTCCATGTTATTATAGGTCCTCAAAGGCTTTTCTCCTGTAAGCTCTCTGTCATGAGACACTGGGGACAAGAGAAGCGGGAGAATTGCTTTATTAAGTTTTAATAAAGCTGAAGCCTGAGGCTTTTATACTAGAGAGCCATGAGTTTTGTTTGTGCTGTTCACAAAATATTAGCAGCAGAGTTTTGTGTACAGCATTCTTCCGTTACTTTTTTTACTGAACTATGCATAAGGGAGATGATCCCTACACTTTCTTTAATCTTGAGTTATTTAAGAATTACATGTTTTTCTAGTCATGACTGATTTTAAGAACTTACACCTCCAATGTAAGGCATGTGTGGAAATTTTCAGTGTAGAAGTTCTGCAACAGAAATTGGTCTGCAGTGTGAACTGTGACAAGCCCTAGAGTCCAGGTGCTCTAAAGCAATCTGTTCTAGCACATCCATGTGTTATTATTACAAGTGCAGTGTGATTTATTGCTGCAGAAAATGATCAGATTTCTAGATTTAACATCCAACAGGTCTTTGAACAAAATATCAGACAGTGCTCAGCTATGGTCTTGCTGTGATTGTATCTCTGAAGGTGTTTTCTTTTGCTGTTTAAAAGCTGATGTGTATCAGATGTTTTTTTCTGCCATAAGCAGGGATTTTATCACATCTCTGTGAATTCATTTAGGGAAATTTATTCTTCTTGCCAATTGACAAGAGGAACTAGTTTAACTTTGGATTGTTTATTGTTTTTGGTGTGTGCCATTCAAGTGGAGTTGCTCAGTAATTATAAGGAGTAATATTTTGTTAAGACTTGAGGATCTAATCCCATGTTAAGAGGTGCAAATCTGAGAGTATTTCAGAAATTCAGGAATTCTATCCAGAAAGCAGTGAAAGGTCTTGGGAATCCCAGACTAACAAACCTGCACTACACACATATGGAATTATGTGCTTCATGGTGAAGAGAAGTCTTTCTCAACTGAGGAAAGGCTCAAGGTCTGCCACTCAGAGAGGCCAGTTGCTTGGTTTGTATGAGATTTAGTGACAGGAGGGTCGAAGAGGATCTTGAATGACTGTGGGCATGTACCAAGCTCCAAAGAGAACACGTGAAGTTACCAAGAAAGAATCCACAAGTCGTTTAAAAAGCCTTAGGTAAAAATGACCCTCTCACACATCATTCCTGGCATGTGATTTCTTCTCTCTTCCCATCTACCACCTCTTTCATAAATACTTCAGAGTCCGGCTGATGCCATTTTGATTTCTACTGCAAATTCATTTCACTCCCGGAAATCATGGAGGATATTTGGACAGGGGTTTCCAGTTCAGTTTCTTCTGAAGGGAATTCAGTTTGCACACATCAGAACATCTTAGAGGCTCTCACCAGTGTGAAGCAACTGGAGACCATGGTGCACTTGTGTCAAAAAGTACATTGCTCCAACCCAAGTGCTTATTGTCAACATGCCCATTGAAGCCCAGTGCATACCATGTAAGCACCATGCCACAAGTGAAACTGAAACAGAAGATAGAGGAATTAGGCAAAAGTTTTTTTCAAAAGTTCAGGATAAATTAAATCTGAGCACAATTTTGATTTCTTTTTCCAATCACTCTTTTCCTGATTTCCTTTCCCCTACAAGCAAGTCAGAAGAGTGTCACCCAAAAAGGAAGTCACGGAGGTTGATTTGATTGTCTCAGCCCATAAGAAGAAAAGAGGCATGTTTTAACTTCCTTTTACCTTTCTCAGAAGTTTGATTCTTTAGCCATTTTACATGTGTTAGAATAAATAGGAGTATGTAATCAATGCTACAAAGAGTTGCTACCACAGACTGTTTACCTGAAGTCTAACTGGGATATTAATGGATTTTCATGTTTGCAGGATCAGACTTTTGAGTTGCCTTTTAGTATATTGATGCTTTCATTGGACAAGAGTGCTGTGCTATAAAAGGTTTATTTTACCATCTATTCTAAATATAGATATGCACACACTAAATATACTGCATATGTAATAAATGTATAAGAGGGTATGTTTTCTCTGCCTATGCTACAGAAAATAAAGGTATCAACCTCTTATCATTATAAAATTATGGTAATTGTGTGATATAAACTTCCAGAGGACTGCCATCTGAACTTACAGACAGTTTAGCAGTAGAACACTTAAATTGATCAATAAGTGTGCAATTGAATACAGATGAATTTAAGGAATGCTTTTTTACAGGATTTCAAGTTCTTGTTTATGTAAGTGATAGAGTCGAATACTTGTGCAGATAGATAATTTGTTTTCCCTTTACAAAATGAAGGAATAGATTTTCAACCACTGATGTAGAGAGGAATTTCAAAAAGATGCCTGAATGCTTTCTAGCTTGTAGCAGTGAACAGTGGTCTACAACTTGCCATTCTAAGGGAATCAAATACAAAGTAGTGATGGTATGTGGTTAATAAATTACAAAACCAAACTTTACTGTGACAACAAAGGGACACAAAGGTGAAAATGGAAATACCTGAATAGAAAAGATGGTTGGGAAAGTCTGGAGTGGTGTATTGAGTGATGCAGCAATAAATGAGAACCAGTTTACCTACCAGAGAAGTGCTGGTTTACCTTCCTCTGACTATAATATAAATGAATTATTGGAACAAGAAGGAATGTATGGACAGAGTGAGAAGAGCTGTAAGCCATCCAATGAAGGGGTGCACTGAGGCATGGGGCTTCCTGCAAAATCTGTTCAGCTAACAATATTTTAAGATTTGAAAATTATCATACAGCAAGAAATTAAGTCGTTCCTAGTCCATGGAAGCTTCTTGTCTGTGGAATTTACGGATGTACAAAGAGTATAAGACATAAAATGAACTTCAGATAAAATCCTTAGGTCTTTGTTCACAATTGTTACTTCAGTAAAAAAGTTATCCTGAAAAAAAAAGTAAAAAATCTGTAGTATGGTAAGTAGTCTAAAACCTTCCATTTTAGCATGTCCACTCTAAAAGGCTCTACTGGCTGCATGGACTAAAACTAGACCTGGAAAGTGCAAATCAAGCATCCCAGAGCATCCTTCCCTTGGGATTTGGTACAACTCTGTAGCAGTATCAAATTTGAGTGGCAGCTGGGTGCTACACTTTTGTTGAATGTTAATATATTTTACTCTTAACAATTTTATTCTACTCAATTTTTAAAACTTACGTGAATTCAAAACTATTTTAGAAGAGATAAATATGTCTTAACTGTGAGCTATCAATCCATTGAATCTGGGGCATTTTCTGAGCATTGAAGCTTCTGTGGCCAAAAGCATGTAGGTTTCTTGTGTCATCTTGCAGGATAGATTATCACCCCTGATAAGAGAGTCTACTGCTTGAGCATCGCCTGCATCTGTTCTCCTTGGTTATTATTATCACTTAATGCCCCATTATAGCAGAGAACTTGAGCTGTTCTGGTACAAGTGAAGTGTCCTGGGTTCAACATCCTCTGTTGTGACATCCCTGTGTCACTTACAGACTTTGTGTTTAAGTGAAGATTGTACCCTTCACCCTTTCTCCACTTTATGTATTGTTTTTGTCTGTTTTCTTTCCAAATTGGCTCGTAAGGGCATGGATGCCTACCAAAACTTATTTCTTCTGGGCTGGATGTAGAGAAATCTGTGACTGAAGCTCAGTTAATCCCTTCAATCCCTCTTTGCTGCTGCATCCAAGCGCCCTTGTCCTGACCCCAGCACTGTGGCTGAGCTATCAGAAAACCTTGCATTGTCAGCCCCAGCCTCTTTGCTGATCTTTGTGAAGAGAATACCATGCTGCAGGCATCCACAAAGCTGAGCAGCAAGCACCAGCAGCATGGGGGGGTGGGGATTTCATATTGTTCCCCATATCATGTGAAGGAAGAGCAGGAAGAGGTGGTGATCAATGACTGCCAGTTCCTCCATGTGCAGAGGGAAACTGAGGGTAGCAAACATGAGCTAGGTCCAGAAATGGAGAAGGGAACCTGTGTTTCCTTGTGATTTGAAGAAAAAGGTGGTGTTCTGAGATTAACTGAGTGGTAGTTTTCAAAACAAGAAGTGTGGGACAGAATAGCTTGATAAAGCACAGCTTTTCCAAAGCAGAGCATATTTTTTCCCCTTGCTGGTCATTAGCAGGGCTTCTGAAGACCAGCCCTTCATGGAGGAAGTCATGCAACAGCACAACAAGCTGGTGACGATTTTAAGCCTCCCCAAGCATGTAATAACTCTGAGTAATTCGTAGGTATGTGCACTTCAAGGACAATGATATTTTTGTCTGTTTAAAATCACAGCATCCTGTGCAAGACAGTGCAGCCAAGTGTGTGCTGGAATGCACAGCACTGGTACAGGAATATGAGTACATTCCTAAACATGTTTAGAGAAGCAAGGTGATGCTACCTTACCTGTTATGTCAAGGTAAAACTTGGATCGTTGCGATGGCAGGTAGGAGAGAGGAATACCCACAGCCCTCCCAAAAGCAGCCTGGTTTTCCCCTGCAATCCAAGGGGACTCTGTGTTGAGTATTGCATTCAGTTTTGGAGCCTCCAACACAGGAAGGACATGGAGCTTTTGGGGTGAGTCCAGAGAAGGCCACAAAGATGAACTGAGGGCTGGAGCAGCTCTGCTCTGTAGACAGGCTGGGAGAGTTGGGGTGTTCAGCCTGGAGAAGAGAAGGCTCCAGGGAGACCTTAGAGCACCTTCCAGTGCCTGAAGGGGCTCCAGGAAAGCTGGGGAGAGGCTTTGGACAAGGGCAGGGAGGGATGGGACAAAGGGGACAGTCTCAAACTGGAAGAGAGGAGATTTAGGTTAGACATTAGGAAGAAATTCTTTGCTGTGAGGGTGGTGGGACCCTGGCCCAGGTTGCCCAGAGAAGCTGTGGCTGCCCCATCCCTGGCAGCGTTTAAGGGCAGGTTGGATGGGGCTTGGAGCAACCTGGTCTGGTGGGAGGTGTCCCTGCCCATGCAGGGGGGTTGAAAATAAATGGTCTTTAAGGTTCCTTCCAACTCAGATCATTCTATGGTTCTATGATCCTATGATAATATTAAAAAAAAAAGGGGGGGGGGGAAGACACAAAAATTCAGAAACGAGATAATTTTCATGACATATGGATAAATGATACTTTTGTACCAAAAATCTCAACTGAGGTCTTTATTTTGAAGTTTATGATGCAAAATATAATTCACATCGCCACTGCAAAAGTCTCTTTCAGAGCCAAGTTTTGGAGGTGAAGCCTGTATGCTGATAAGCAGTTACTAGAGCATGAACAAAGAATGCCTGGTTTTAGAAATGTTGTATGTGTTTGCCATTTATACAAAAGGAGCTGAAAAAAAACATTAACTTTAGTGCAGCACACACAGTGATGAAGACACTAGTTGTAAAATGCTGGGTTTATAAGTATAATTCATTATACTTTCTTTGATCCAGTGTTACAAATTAGGGTCACTCGTGTCAGGAGATTAAAACCTTTTTGTCTCTCTTTGATATCAAACTATTCTTTCCCAGTGCCTTTTATCTTGCAGAGCAGTGCTGAATTCCACAGCATCTTTGTCACTTCATTTATGTTGTTTGCAGCAATCATTTAATTGGTTTTAGTACTAATACTATTTAGTCATACTGTCATTTGCAACAACAGAGGCACTTTAATATCTTAAAAATGTGGAGAGGCTCCAGCATTGGTTGGGTAAGCTTATGTATAAGAGAGACCACAAAGAATTTTGGGACCATGGTGGGAGTGTAAGGTAGCTAAATTGGATAGAAAAAGAAAAAAAAAAAAAAAACCACCATACAAGTCAAAGTAAGATTGTACATCAGAAAAACTACAGCAATCTACTGAAAATTAGTAGATGATAGTCATGAGTAGCTTACCGTGAACCACGGGTACCAGCTTCCCTGAAGCACAGAAATAGGAACTTGGAGAAGCTTGTAAAAGGTGTCCTCAGGGAATCTTCCATTTTTTCACTATGATACCTTTAATCCTAGAATTGTCAAGCCACATGGAAAATAATAGGACTGAATAGTTCAGTCTGTTAAAAGTTAGTATTATTTCTTTTATCAAAAATATTAGGTCTTTCTGTGTTTCTGGAGCTGTTAGGATTTGTATAAACTTTGAAACAAGTGAAGACAAGTATTGAACTTGTATTACTCTATCTTTTTTTAATTTAAGATCATTATCTGTGACTAAGCAGACTCTGTTCAATAGAAAGAAATGAATTAAAGCCAGTATTTTTTAACAGATGATTCAACGAGAGGCAGAAGTAAAGAATAAGGTAACTGCTGTGGCGTTGACAGACTCTGTTCACAACGTGTGGCATCAAGAAGTTGGGAAAACTATTCGAGAGTGGATGCGAGAGGTGAGGCTGGTTTTTTTTAAAGAGTTGGGGTATATGTGTCTTTATATGGCTCTATAAACATGTCTTTATCTGCTGACCTCTTCCATTTCGTTAGGGTATGAAAGACAGCACATTTCAGGAGCGTGGAAATTGTGTTCCCATTCCAGCCCCTAAAATAACTGAGATTTAAGACATCTCTGAACTTCAAAGATAGCAGGCAAAATAATAAGAATCAAGTCCAGTGTTTCCTTCTGCTGCACAGCAATAGAGACACATGTACCAAGGCAGCCCACACGCTGCCAGGTATCTGGAGCAAAGTCCTGGGCGCATGCAGCTCCTGGCATGATCTGGCAATGGTGGAAAAGCCCCTTTAAGCTCTTTGTGACTCGGTTTGATTATTTGTACAGCTGGCCAAAAAATCCTTCCTCTCAGCAGTTTCATGAGGTGTAATTACTTCTGAAGTGCTCTGAAGTTTTCTGATGAAAAGGGGGAATGTTTGCTCCTGTACAGCTACCAACAGCGAGTTGGTCCAAGAGGATCTGTCATTGGTTCATGACCATCATCCCCAGGTTCCACCCTGGGTGAAGGATGATGCCATGCATTCATTATTCTTCTCATACTTAAGTATAGGGTTGCTGAGATTTTAAAAATTGTATTTTTTAAACTGAGACCAACTATATTCCCCTTTATGAGTCGCTTCCTCACCAGGTCAGGCTCATTTCTATGCTTTCTACATCCCCGTTACAGAACTCTGAAACAACAGGTGCAGGTGGCAAATTTGAACTAGTCACAACCTGAAGTTTTTGGCAGGTTTGACTTTTTTTTGTGGGTTTAGTGAAACCTTCTATATAGCCTGCCTATTCCTGACTTAACCTTACCATTTTATAGGCTGTGACTGATGGGAATAGGGAATCACCTGGGATGCAGCCTGACAGCTCTGACTTAAATGTTAAAAATATAAAGAATGGTAACCCCTACAGGCTCTGTCAGAAAAATCCCCATTTTCTTTATGGGAAATCAAAACCTTAAAATATATGTTATGTAGTAAAACTGAAATTTTAAATCCTGTAATTTGAATCTGACAACTCCATTTTTCTTTAAGCATTTAGTCTGAATAAGACAAGTGCATTACCTTTAATTTCATTTGCAGAAAGTAGATCTTAAAGAATAAGTTAAATGATTAATGGCCTAAAAAGTGGATGGAGTGTCATAACTTACATTAGCATGGAAAATCTCCTATAAGAAAGAAGAATTTTACATATGTGAAGTGTGGCTGAGTGGTATTAAGACTAGCGTATCACCTGGATATCTCTTACTTTAATCAGGTTTAAGGCTACTGGTAAAATGAGTAATAATTAAAATATACACCTAATCGCTGCCTGTCTGTAGGGCTAATTGCTGTCATTGAAAGAATGAATTGTTAAAAAAGTAATTCTTCATTGGAGCTATCTCTCCTGTATCATTGGCGGCCTATTTTTAGAACCTATAGAAGTCATGATTTTTTGAATTTATTAGGAGCTGTGATGAATGATAAAACAAATCATCCATTTACATATCTTGACACTGCTTTCGAGAATACTTATTTCTTACAGGCAAGTGTCACATTGTATATAAAAGCTGGTTAATTGTGTGCTAATCTTCTGTATTATCTCCAGCTCTCTGATGTAGTGTTCTATCAGTAGTTAATATTAATTTTACTTATTTCAAATGAATGTAATACTTCATAAAAATTCTACTTCTTTTATATAATTTCTACCATCTTACATTTGCAATTGCACATTCAGCTGTTAATTAAAATTATACATGCAAATTGTAAAATGTGTAGTGCTTTACTACTTTAAACCTTAAAGCCTTTGTGAAATACTTCCATTTTAACAATTTTTTACTAAAAAATTTACATTGCTGGGTAGTGTGTTTGTTTTCTTTTTTTTTTTTTTTTTTTTTTCCATTGAGTTCAATAGTTTCATTGATCTACTGTTTCTTACAAAAATCTGCCATGCTTTGTGAACTTCACTTTCTAATCTCATACAGCAACCCTTCCTTTATGTTGTTCCTGCTCTCCCTGGTCCCAGAACAGTAGGGTTGCCTTGACAAATCTATTCAAAAGCCATTCCTCGCCCTTTATTGGTGGGGACTGAAGCCTTTGAAATTCTCTCCTCACTGCAACACAGCTGACATCTTCTTCCAGACAGAATGAATTAAGGAAATACAATAAGACACTTGATCTACCAGTCAAGGATCTTTCCACAGTGAGGACGGACTCCATGGTGCACAACTAGGGCAGCAAGCATCTACAAATACACAATGCATGCTTGTTTACCAGAATAGCAATCGTCCATTTTTACAATCATGATTGATGGGATGAT
Organism: Hemiprocne comata; assembly: GCA_020745705.1. Taxonomy (NCBI): domain Eukaryota; kingdom Metazoa; phylum Chordata; class Aves; order Apodiformes; family Apodidae; genus Hemiprocne; species Hemiprocne comata. Next base: position 2,117,922 of record CM036616.1, read on the forward strand.
TTTTTAGAAATCTGTCTGAAAATTCATTGAGTCTTTCCAAAAAGTTGTGTGGGCTTTTTTGTTTGGTTGTTTTTTTGGGTGTGTTGTTTTTTTTTTTGTTTTCCCCTTAATGAAGTTAATCAGATTTTCAGAAAGGGAAAACTCGGATTTGTGGTGAGGGAAGCCATGAAGATCTCGTAGTTCAGCTGGCAATCCTATTAAAAATGTAGTTACTTTATAATTAAATCTTCAATTCAGTAGATTTGCTGTAGTTTCAGTATATTTTATTGAAAGCATATTATTTAATACTTTAATTCCTGGGCATCTCTGAAGAAAGAGCATTTGAAGCAAAACATTTAAAAAATTCATGGTAAATTCATCCCACTCAGAGGTTCAGGAATGAAAGGTAGATATAAATGCTTCCTGAACATCAATTCTCCAAAGAGCAGCATTTGCATTTTTAAATGTTCATGCCCAATTCAGCTCAGCTGTATTTCCAATCATTTAAATATTAGACTGCTATCTTGATGGCCTTCATTCAGCTATAATCTGTTGTCTTATGATTTCACAACCATTCTTTCCACAACGTATTCCATCAAAACACCCTGAAAAATTCTTAATGCTGGCAAGCAAGCAGGCACAGTGTTTATATCAACACCTATTCAACAGCTACAGAAAGGAAAAGCTTAAAATGTATAGAAGGTAATCCACACACTGATTGGTCCAAGCACCTGCCCAAGTACACTGGCACTCAAAGTAGCACTTAAGGACATGCCACTTAAGCACATTACAAATCTCCTGCATGATGGTCTTACTCCTTTTATTTACTTAGAATGAAATTATGATATTTTATTGCCAGTTAGTGTGAAAAAGCTGGTGTAGTTTACCTTCAAATCCCTGTCGGGGCTGCTATGTAAATTAGCTTGAGTATTTTGATGCGATCACTGTCCTGACTTTAAAAGTCTGTATATATTTTGAATCTTGAGTTTTTGGCTTACCCAAAAATTGCCTGCCTGCTCTTACAGAACTGCTGCAACTGGGTGTCCAGCTCTGAGCCCCTGGACACTTCAGTGGAGTCCATGCTGCCAGACTGTCCCCGTGTCTCTGCAGGTACGTGGGTTTGCTTCCAGCCAGCCAGGATACGTGTCTGTGCCCAGAGCAGCTTGATTATTTTAGAATTCATTTTGTTCTGAATGCATTTTAACCCCAAGACATGGTTGAAAGCATAAGGCTGCTGCAGTATTATACAGCCCACTGCTAATTGTTTCTTTTTGCTCTGTGTGGGATTCAAGTTCTCTTGTCTACTTATATTTTGCTAGTCTTCTTTTTGGCTTTATGTAATTGGTGATGTCAGTAGGAGCTTAAGAAAAACAATAGCAATGATAAAAACCCACAAAATTTATCACAGATACTTGAATAAATATCTGACTTTATTTAAGCAAAAAGGTTTTAAAGAAGTACATTAATGAAAGGTACAGGTAAGTGAAATGAGGTGCTTTCCTGAATCCTGGCCAAAAAAAGTCAGTTTACGTAGCAAATTATTTAGAGCGTCCTAGAATCTTGATGAGAGATTCTGTTGTTTCAGAAATACTCAACTACACTCTTTCATTAATTAATCATGAATCATAAACCATAAGGAGCACATGAAATAATACACAGAGACTTTTGTTAATGTGCAATAATTCCAGAAAGTAGACATAGTTGTCAATGTAACAGGAAAATCTCAAGTCTCTGTAGGAAAGTAATCTAAAATACATAAAGCTGTTACGGAACTTTCATGTTTGATTATCAGATTTCCAAAAAGCCATAGGTAGCGTATTTCTGTAGAATATAAAATCAGGTTCAAAGGAAGACACAGCCTATACAATATTAATTTAAAAGCTGGAACAGTGTTTGACCTTGCTCTGTGAGACGCAGTTGTTCGTTTGACAAGTTAGAGATTCGTATCTGTCTGGATTTGTGAGGTTGTTAATGAGACCTAACCTTGCAGATGAAATTTGGTTTACTGCAGGATATTTTTAAGGCTTGGAAAATTCAGTGGTACTTTGTTTGAGAGCTCACAACCACCAGAGAGACCAGTAATCACATTTCTGCTGTGGGTTGGGATCTAACCATGCTGATCTTAATCTCTGTGAAGATGCAGTGCAATAGCGTTGACATTGCTCTTTGGTGCTTAGGGAAGTGAAATGTAACTAAAATTTTCATAGATTCAACATTCGTTTACCAACTTCTTGCTACTTTAGGGGAAAGCACTGCCGTTTAAAAGAACAATATTGTTCAGTAGTAGAATTATTTAAACAGGATTAACTTCCAGTCTGTGACGTTTGTGTTGCTGCTGTGCACGAGTGCATCTTATGGAGGTCATTTTAGTCAGGAAAAGAGGGGCTTGGATAGCAACCAGTTGGTACTTACAGCACACTTGACAATACTGAAAGCCCTCCATCTGAGCTTCTCTTCCCTTTCTTTGTGTTCACCCTGTGTAACTAATGTAAAAGTTGTTCTATAAAATAAATCCTAAGTATTATTTCCAAAAACAAATGACGCTTTAATAGGGGTGTGAATAAGTCTTCATTTCACCTTTCTGTTGATGGGTCATAGTGGGCATAACGTTTATACACCACTTAATAAACTCCCAGCTACACTGAGGTCTTTGGCAGAAGAATTAATTTAAAGGAGGTAGGATTTCAGCCAGTAGATGTTGTACAAGTAAGAGTTGACTATTTGTATTTCATGCATACATACAAAGCCACTAGATTACCAATGTTTTACAGGTTCTTGTCAGAGATTCTGGACAAATGGAAGCTAACTATTTCCAGCTTGGTTCTTTACAAGGGCAGTTTAAAATAGCTTTATATGACTTCTGCTGAATTACCAATTTGCTCATACATTTTTTGTTTATATTTCTTGTATGCATGTCTTGCATGGACAACTGTAAGACATTTAGAGAGGAACAATAATTCCTACAGTGTGTTTATGTGAGCAATGACATAAGCCTGCATTAGGGTAATCTGTAATGCATTTATGAATGCTACTAGATGTAGCAGCATTACTATTTAATGTGATAGATTTTATTTCACTCGTTTCCTGAGAATTGCAGTACTGAAATAGCCCACACTCAAATACTGGCAGCATTGCCCTTGGTATTTCAGTGAATGACAGTGAGAGCAATCCGAGCAATGAGAGGAGATTTTTTAAAATAAACCTATTGCAAAGGGAAGACTAACTTATTTTTTCTGCTTGGAACCCCATTTTTTGCCTGTGTTTACACTGAGAAGTAAATTCAGGACTAACTGCCTCTTGGTCACATCTCATCAGCCACCTTTTCCAAAAAGGGTCTGGTATGAGGCCGTTGAGCAAACTGGGATTCACAGGCAACCCCAGTGTGTTTGTGAGCAGTGCCTACTGCAGAATATGTCACAGGCTCTGGCTTGCATTTCCCTTAAAAATCACTGGAGAGAATGAAATGGCCATTGAACTGGAAAAACAACTTGTATTTCCAGATAGAGTTGTTCAAGCTTTTGATTAGAGCATTATTAAGTAATTAAAATGTTTGCCATAATTCATTCATGTCTTACTCAGTTACAGCAAGGAGTGAATACACTTTAATAATTAACTGTTGTTGGTGTGAGAACAACAACAATACAGAAAAAGCAAGCCATAATAAATCAATTTTCTTTTATTGTGGCAAGAGGTGGGGCACTGCAAAGGTCCCACCTTCATGGTTATTCCTCCACATCTCCAGGGTTTGGTTGCATTCCAGCATCACAGTTTAATGTCTTCCTGCTACTGGTTGTCATCACACCACAGGGATTGTCCTCTAAAATTTCCCATTTAGCACAGCTGTCCTGTGTGGTTAGTCCTAAAAAGCCTGCCATGCTGCATTGAGACAGACATATCTGCCAGCTCAAACATCTTCCATCAGCTCTGGAGTTCCTTTTGAAGCTGTTTGTCCAACATTACACATCTTGTTACCCTTCCCATATTCTTGAAGGCATTCTTCCACAGGACAGGAGTGTCCACCACTCTCCCTCTTTCATTTCTCTTTCACCAGTTCAGCATCATTCCCCTCTGCTCCTTCTCTGGCTTACAGCCTTCTCTGGTTTCCAATATTGGAGCTTTCCACAGGTGAGGTCCTCAGCTGTGGCACTGTCACCTCGTTGGCCTGGAGGAGCCCTCTGTCAGTCTCCAGCCCTCAGTCTATGTTAAAAAAATTATATCCTACCCTCTTCACTTTCAGCTGTCATTAAGGACTGCTATTAGACCTGAGGTCATCTTCTGCCTGAGTCTTAATTCACCCTCCTAATGGAGTCAAACCAGAAGACCTCTCTTCTCTCTCAGAGAAGATGGATCCATTTCCTACCTAGCTCACATGTAAGCAAATGTAGGGTGGAGGAAGGTGAAGACTGGAAAAGCAGTCCATATATGAAATATCATCACATAAAATGGAGTAGGGGTGGGAGTCTGACTGGTTAGGAGATTGGAAGTCAACTTGTGTTCTGGTACAGACATTTTAATGAGAGGTTGTATCATGCTACTGGTTTACCACAGGTGTGGTTCACTCCATACCTCCGAGACCTTAAAACATTTCTCCTAGTTCTGGAGGAAGGAGTTTACAAGCCCTTTGGGGAGCCATCCTACTGGAGCAGCTGCTGAGTTGGAAAAGCTGGAAGTGAGGATGGGAGAAAGCAAATCCATGGATCTGTGTCCATTGCTGTTCAGGAATTAAATCACTTTGTTTTCAGGGTCATGGCATGAACATTACCCCAGAAAAGGCACTGTGGTAAATTTTGCCAGGTGAACATGTCCTTTATTTTCCTGAATTTTTGAGTGCCTCATGGAAACCACCTTAGTGTATGGATAAGACACGTTCCTTAGCTCATGTGTTTCTGCCAATGAAAGCTTTTAATTTAGGAGAGAAGATTAAACTTTGCAGTATTTTGCCAAAGTGGATATGCACCAACACTAATTTATATAATCAAATAAAAAGAAGTTATCGTAACATTAGTAAAATCAATTGTCTAATCAAATCCTTTTAAAGCCTTTCTAGTTGACCCCCAAAATCACTAGTTATTCTTTCAACAGTTGCAACCACTGTAGTTAAAACATTGTAAAATAAGGAAATTATAACAGCAGAAGACAAACAAGATGACACAATGGAATGAAACGTTGACAGTAATCAAGAAAAGCTCTATTCAGGGAAGAGCCTAGACTTGAATGTATGTCTCAGTAATAAGGAAAAAAGTGCAAGAATTAATTCATGTAACTGAACAAAATGATCTCAGGCTGGCAGAAGAAAAACAAACTCTTTATTTTGGGGAAGAAGTATGACCCATGCTGGTGGGGCTCTGAACAGTATCCTGACAGAGTCCTCAGTATTTCCTGGTACAAAACATCAAGCCTGATTCTGTATGGCATAGAAAACATTTAATTTCATTTAGGCGAGCCAAGTACAACTTTTTTTTTTTTTTTACTTTAAATTCAGAAAGGTGCTGCAGGTGTTTGACTGTTTTGCAGATAAATAAATAGAAGAAAACAGCTTCAGAGAATGGTTGAGGTGTGAAAGGACCTCTGCAGGTCATCTGGTCCAACTCCTGCTCAAGTGGGCCCACCTGGAGCTATTTGTCCAGGGCTGTGTCCAGCCTTCTGTAAGCTCCATTGAATGTCAATAAAGAAATCATGGTTGTGTTAAATAATGTTCACATTAGGTTGTGAGGTTTTTATTTATATACTTGCCCTGACCTCCAGAAATCATGATGTAACCATGTTGTGTGCTGGATGGTTGTGTAGGGCTCAAGTCCATACATGAGGGAGTATGGAGTGGAGATAGTGGTAGTTGTCCAAGCCCAGGTAAGACCATCAGCATTATGTGTGTCAGCACCAAAAGGAGGTCCTTACTATTGCACAGAGGTTCAGAAAGGGGTTATTTTCCTGCTTTGCCTTTTCAATCCTTTTAACTGCAAGAGGGGAAGGGGGGCCTGGTGGTTATTTCTGACAGAGGTTGTCCAAACAAGGAGCAGGGTTGTCATCCGTGGAGCCTCTCAGTAAGAACCCAGCCAAAAGCGTTCCTGTGTTTGTTAAACACACATTATGTACCTTAAGGCTTGGGGGTCTTAGAGTTCATTCTGTATGCACATAAGAGACTTGCAGTTCAAAACAAATGGAAGCTGAGATTTTGCAGAGCTCACTGAAAAACGGGGAAAAGCTTGTTACCTGCTGGTTTTGAGTCTTCAGCATAGCTTGATTTAATATCAAGACAAGAATGTGGTACTAAACAGTCCCCTCGAGACTGCTGCTTTGTGCTAAGTAATAGAATAGCATCAATAATCCTTCCATGGGGCTACAGCAAATTTAAGTAAAGTTATTCTGGACTGTTAGATCTGCTTAAAAGCACTGATCCAAGAAGGCGAGCGCATCACTCGCACAGCGAGCTGTTCCCTGGAAGAGCAAGCATGCAGCCCAGCACCCACTCATCAGATAAAGCCCTTCTTGCAAAGCTTGTGTTGAGGCCAAGGAAACTATGAATTACCCCTCAGATTAGGGAGGTGGTGGTTTTTTTGTTGGCTTTGCCTAACAGGTGACTTCTGCCCGCTGCTTCCAGTGTTCAGTTGTGTATTTCTGTAGAAAAGCCTCGTCTGGCTGCAGATGCCACCCCATGCTGAGCAGATCCTGGGGTTCAAATAGGAGGATCTCCAGTGAGGTTAAATGTGCTCTACAACACTGCAGGGTCTGTGCACAGAGGTAATTGCATGAGCAGGGCTTGTGACAGCTGTAGGGAAGGACCAACTTATTCCTCCCTGCTTTTTTTCCTCCACACTATGCTGCCACTCTTACACATTTATGTGTCTTGCTCATAACAAACAAGGCAGAAACAACCATAAACTGTATTAAGCACTGAGACAATACCTGGCTCATCCCCTTAGCAGCTTTTAGCCTAGTTTACCAATGCTTCTCATTTTTTCCTCTTTAATCAATTGGATTAAGACCATTCTGGGCTGTTTTCTGACATTAGTATTTTGTGACCAGGAGTAGGTGTCCAATAACTCCATATATAAGACCTATATAAAAAATAAGTACAAAAGCATGCACATTTTACAGTAAAACAGATTAGGCAATTTACCCATTTTTGCTAACAATACTATTTTTGAATTCACTAGTCGTTCATGGAGATTAAGATTACAATAATCAGTGTTTACAGTAAACCTCTTTGCATTTCATGTCTTCATGTGCACGTAGTTCTGTCAATTAAAGCTTTTCACTTTGGAGAAAAGATTAAACGCCGTAGCGTTTTGTCAAGGTGTCAGGCTCCTGCAGTTAGCTGCATATTAATTTGTTTTAAGGTGTTTGTATCATTAGTAGCACAAATGGAGGCATGCAGGAATCTGAATTGTGAAGGTTGCTGCCGAGCCCCATGTCAGCATCCTGACAGGCTGCAAGCACTGGTCCCACGCTTCCATTTCTGCTGCTCTATATTGTCCATCAGGAACTGGAAATGGTAATGGAAACTTGGAAGCATCAGCCTGTCTTAGCCACCACAGCTCTGGCAGTTGCTGCACTAAGTCTAACTAATGTCATTTTAGCAGGGAGGTAAGTAGCTTGTTCCTTCCTCTGGCTTCTTCAAAAAGGCTCTGCTGTTAGTCTCCTGCCCAGCCTCAGGTGCTGCAGACAGCTTTTCTTCTCGTGTGTAATACCTGGCTGGATGTGAGCTCCTGTGCTGTGTTTCGGGGAGCTTAGCTCTGCCATGCTCTGGAAAGGACAAAATCTATAAAGACCTGTTGAACGGTGCTGCAGATTGTGTTCCAGAATGCCAGAGCCTCAAAAGCAAATATGAAAATGTAAGTTTGAAAGCGCTGATTTAAATTGCCAGATGTTGCCGGAGTCAGAGAGTTTGATTTTCTATGGATTTCCATTTTATAATGCATTTTTATAACTTGTTCTGTCACCAGCTAGGTGTTCAATATCCCTCCATACTGTTATTTTTCAGGACAAAACACACATATTCATCTACCATTCTACTAAACAGTGACATGTATTTGAGGCACTGCTGATAAGAGAGAAACTATTTCTTCAAAAATTACTTTTGTACTCAAGCGTATCTATTTATCATTCCATTTTTTTAGAGTACAGTGAGCTGTTTAGAGTGATGTGTGCTTGCCTCAGAGTCCCTGAGGCTGTCTTTAAGCAAGGTAATAACGAATAATGTAAATTATTGCAGCCAGATATTTCCTACAAAGTGTTTGGCAACAGTTAGACTGCCGTGACCACTGCTTCTGATACTACCTAATGGTATCTCATTAGTTCTTTGTATATCCATATCTGTCTTCATATTGGCTGAAGTCTTGCTCTTATGTGCAATTGCAAACTCTTGAGTTCAGGGACTTAATTTATGGTGCTTGTGCTTAATCTTGGCCCATGCAGATGTAGCAAGGTGTTCCTTAGCCAGACCTCTGCTTGGTCGGGTTGTTGAAGTGCTTATTCTGTGGTTACATACAGGGAGAATGGCAGTGGAACAAATAATTAGTACATTGGTGTTTTGAAAAAGCAGATGCAATTTACTCCAGATATCCAAGTGACACTTTAAAGACACTCTGTTAAGTATGACTAAGTTACTGATAAAAACCCAGTCTAGCATTAGTTCAATCCACAGTAGTTTTGTCTGTCGAAGGGCAAAAGCTAGAACAAGTGATGATCTTCTAACCTCATGAAAATCCTTCAAAAGGAAGTGAGGGTGAAGGGTCTGGAGCACAGGTCTGTTGAGGAGCAGCTGAGGGAGCTGGGGGTGTTCAGCCTGGAGAAAAGGAGGCTGAGGGGAGACCTGCTGGCTCTTCAACTGCCTGAGGGGAGGTTGGAGCCAGGGGAGGTCAGTCTCTGCTCCCAAGGAAAAGGTGACAGGATGAGATGAAAGAGCCTCAAGTTGTGCCAGGGGAGGTTTAGGTTGGATCTTGGGAACAATTTCTTCCTGGCCAGGGTTGTCAGGCCCTGTCCCAGGCTGCCCAGGGCAGGGGTGGAGTCCCCATCCCTGCAGGGATTTCCAAGCCCTGTAGGTGTGGTGCTGAGGGACACACCTCTAATCCAGCAACAGTGAAACTTTTTACACGGGTCTTGCTAAGGTTTCATCAAGCATTTTGTGTGACTGAGCTTCAGTATTAGTCTCTGTAGTCCAAGTTGCATCCACATTACTGTTAGGAATTTTTAAAAGTATTTTCTGTGTTTTATCTTCAATAGCTCTGTGAAGCCACAACATCTACAGAGGTGGGATCTGGTACACTGATGTAATGGTAAAAGCTGTGTTTTCTGCTAAAGCTCAGCACTTGTAAGGAGGTATTCCCTGGGAGATGTAACCGAAATTCAATACCTACATTTTTATTTGTATTGACTTAACATCTGAAAGCTCTGTTACATTTCAGCATGCATTTTCTGTTAGAATCCAAATTTGAATTTGGATTTAGTAGAATTTTTCAAGAGGTTCACTTTAAGTTTTTTTCATAAATATATATATATTAGGCAATGAAGGACATTTGGATCACTTCTTCTCCACTTTTATGTATAGGTCTTTAACTTTCGACCACCTGAAATTGCTAACGTGCATTGGGCTGAAGTGTGTCTTCCAGAAAGTCATTCAGCCTTGGCTAGAAGGATTCAAGAGCTGGAGAATCCATTGCTTCCTTCCCTTTGTAATTTATCAAACCAGTAAGAGGAGTGGCTCATTTCTGGTTTGGCTTTGTCTGGTTTCAGATTCCAGCCTTCTTTTTACTACTAAGTTAATGGGCCTTTTGGTACATTTGCTTTTTCTCTGTGTGAATTAGATACTGGAATCAAGTCAGCACTCAATTTTTTTTTTAACATGTAATAGATTGAGTTCTTTTATTCTCCCTGCAAGTTGATTTCCCCAGATTTCAAGTGCTCTGTCCATTTTTCTGTGGCATCTCCCATCTTTCAACATCTTTTCTTTGAAACGGACCTATCTGCATGCCCCTAATGCAATGGACAGACTTCGAATCTTCACTACCTGATTTTTTTTCCCATTTCATCAGCCAAAAGTCACATTTGACTCTTTTGTAGCCATAATATAGTCAGTTTAGGAGGAGCTTGTCCAGCAATACCCTTTCTGAAGCTGCTACTCCTCATCTTGTCTCTTAAATAGTGTTATGAAAGGTTGCAGGTAGCTTTTTCAGTTAAAATAAGCAATCAAACAGATTAACTCCCCCCAAAAACAGGCAATCATCTTTGTTGTTAATATCCATTCTGCTCACCTTCATGTCCACAGAAGCTTTACCAACAGTGAATTTATGTTTTCTTCCTGTGTTGTTGAATAGCCCTAGGACACTCCAGCAGTAACATCTCTATTCAATAGTGGTTCCTCCATGATAACTATATTTGCAGATTACTTAGTCTGCAAATTCTTAGAAATATTGAATAATATTGATTTGTAACCTGTTTTCACGAGTAAACAAGAATTCTACAGTTGTGCCATTTGTCCCCTCGTGAATTTATGAGGCATTGATCGATTTCTGCCTAATTTGAAGTTTTAGTTGTAATTAAGTTTCACCAAGTTTTTTTATAATCGTTTACAGCATAGGAGAAGAAATGAGGAATATGTCTTCCTAATAAAAGGAAGACTTTTTAATGTCTTTTTTGAAAGGCAAGGGGGAGTAACTCAGGAGGTGGAAACTACCAGCTAGAAAGCAGCAGTCACAGCCAGCCAACTGCAGCAGGTAAGTGGCTCCAGTGTAATGACAGTACAGAGCATCTTTTTTCCCAAAAGTTTAATAGGAAACCTGGGAAGAGGAAAAAATAGTTGCTGGAAAGAAAAGGAAGACAAAGGACTTTCTAAAATTGCATAGGCAATGTGGTGTAATTTGTCCTGCTGCTCAGAATATTCTGGAGGAATAAATCAACTGCCTGACAAAAAATGGAGTGTACACTATTTGCATCTAAATTCTTACCATCTAAACATGCTAATTCATCAAAGAGTGAAACTGAGTTTATTTGTTCACGACTTATTTTCCAGTAAGTTGCATCTGCTTGAATTATTTACATTCTTGAACCTTAATTCTTCTTTAATAAACTCCAATGTGACAGCACTGTAGGTCTGAAAGGGATTTTAAGTGTGCATCAGCATCATCCCCCAGCTCAAGACATGAATGAGTGTGAACACATTTGCAGTCCCTTCCAAAATTCTAGTTTTAGTTACCTGTGTCTTCCTTGGTGCTTGCATTAAACTTCAGGAACATCTGAGTAAGCAACAGTTATCCCAAAAAATAAATCAGCCTTTTAGGCAGAGTGGTAAACACCGAGAATTATTGTAATTCTACAGTAGATTACTTACACTGAAAATTTTAATGAATTTAGGTTATTGCCCCCGAAGAAGAGTAGATTTCCTGAGAAAAAGAGCACCAGAGGAAGGCAGACTTGTAAAAAGTTGCAATAAGGAACTAATTCTTCATTGCCCACAGTACCTAGGAATTTATGGTAGGAATCTATGGACCTATATATCAATTTTTCTATTATTTTTCTTTAGAATCATAGAATCATAGAATTGTTCAGGTTGGAAAAGACCTTTAAGATCATCGAGTACAACCTTATCCTAACCCTATCACCCTATTGCTGATGACCCACCACCAAACCATGTCCCCAGGCACCACATCCAGATGACTTTGAAACACATTCAGGGATGGTGACTCCACCACCTCCCTGGGGAGCCTGTTCCAGTGCCCAACAACCCTTTCTGTAAAGAAGTTTTTTCTGATATACAACATAAATCTCCCCTGATGCAACTTGAGCCCGTTTCCTCTTGTCCTGTCGTCAGTCACCAGTGAGAAGAGACCAACCCCACTCTCACTACAGCCTCCTTCCAGGTATTTGTAAAGAGTGGGAAGGTCTCCCCTCAGCCTCCTCTTCCCCAGACTAACCAGCCCCAGCTCCCTCAGTCGTTCCTCACAGGGGATGTTTTCCAAACCCCTCACTAGCTTGGTTGCCCTTCTTTGGACCTGCTCCATCACCTCAATGTACTTTTTGTATTGAGGTGCCCAAAACTGAACACAATACTCGAGGTGGGGCCTCACCAGTTCTGGGTACAGAGGCAGGATCACTTCCCTAGTCCTGCTAGACACACCATTTCTGATACAAGCCAGGATGCCATTGGCCTTCTTGGCCACCTGAGCACATTGCTGGCTCCTATTCAGCCGACTGTCAATCAATACACCAAGGTCCTTTTCTGCCAGGCAGCTCTCCAGCCACTCTTCTCCAAGCCTGCAGCGTTGCCTGGGGTTGTTGTGACCAAAATGCAGGACCTGACATTTGGCCTTATTGAATTTCGTACAGTTGGTCTCAGCCCACCCATCCAGTCTGTCCAGGTCCCCCTGTAAAGCCTTCCTACCATCCAGCAGATGGACACTCCCTCCCAGCTTGGTGTCATCTGCAAATTTACTGATGGTGCATTCGATCCCCTCATCAAGATCATTAATAAAGATGTTAAGCAGGAGTGGCCCCAGCACTGAGCCCTGGGGGACACAATTTGTGACTGGCCACCAAGTGGATTTAACTCCATTAACCACAACTCTTTGGGCCTGGACATCCAGCCAGTGTTTAACCCAGCAGAGTACATGCCCATCAAGACCATGGGCAGCCATCTTTTCCATGAGGATGTTATGGGGGACGGTGTCAGATGCTTTACTGAAGTCCAGGTAGACTACATCAACAGCCTTTCCCTCATCCACTGAGCAGGTCACCTTGTCATAGAACAAGATCAGGTTTGCGAAGCAGGATAAACCCATGCTGGCTGGGCCAGATTGTTTGGTTGACCTTTAAATGTTCTCTGATGGCTCTTGAGATTATCTGTTCCATGACCTTCCCTGGCACTGAAGTGAGACTCACAGATCTATAGTTACTGGGATCCTCTTTCTGGCCTTTCTTGAAGATGGGTGTCACATTTGCTAGTCTCCAGTCCAATGGGGTATCCCCAGTTAGCCCCAGGACTTTTGAAAGATGATGGAGACTGGTTTGGCAACCACATCTGCCAACTCCCTCAGCACTCTAGGGTGTAAACCATCTAGCCCCATCGACTTGTGAGTGTCTAGTTTGTGAAGCAGGTCCATAACCATTTCCTCATGGATTACATAGGAAATCTGTTCCCCATCTCTGTCTTCTATCTTAAGGGACAGTGTGCCCGGGGAACAACTAGTCCTACTGTTAAAGACTGAGACTTAGATTTAAGTCAGACTAACTGTGCAAATAGCCTTGTCTGAAATTTTGGATTAGTGTTTTTCCCATCTTCTGTAACTTCTCAGCTATTTTAAATTTTACTTAAAATGAACATTGGAATGGACTTCCCAGGGAAGTGGTGGAGGCACCATCCCTGGATGTGTTCAGGGCAAGGCTGGATGTGGCACTTAGTGCCATGGTCCAGATGGTGTGGTGGTGTTGGTCATAGGCTGGACTGGATGATCTTAAAGGTCTTTTCCACCCTTAGTAATTCTGTGATTCTGTGATTCTGTGATCAGTAGCCAGTTAGCTGGTTTATGACTCTTGAATACAAACTCTGCAATCCTGCCAACTGAGAAATATTTAGCCCTGAGAAGATATTGATGAGAAGGAAGGAAGAATGTACCTCATCAAACACTTCTCCTTTTTTTTTTTTCAAATAGAGGATAGGAACATATATTGAACAATTTCATACTTTCTTTAGCATTGTTATTTACAGTTTCACCATCTCCATCTGAAAAATGACATTTGTTTGCTATGGATTGCATTTGTAGCTTGTAAATGAAACAAAGTTCTTTATCCTTATAAGTTTGCCAGCCATAGATTGTTTTTCCTTATCTTTAGCATTCTTTATCATCTTTTAATGCCAATAACAAGCTATTTCCACCTTTTTCCTTGACTGATGTCACTTTTTCACTGGACCAGGAGGACTAGCCCACTGTCTTGGGTCATTTAATAAACTTTTTAAAAACACCATTCATTCATTTATGTTTAAATATCTTCTCTTGACTAGATTTGCTAATATTTTTCCTGCCCTGAAGAAAAGAGACTTTTTGAAGCACTTGGTGTGTCTGTGTTGCTGGCTGAGGTTTCACTCTGTTCAATCCCACCCAGTATCAGCAGGTCAGGTTCACTGGCCCCAGGCAGCCACCTACTTCCAGCCCAGTGACCTCTTGTCTTTATTCATCACAATTCTACCCAAAATGATGAAGTCATGGAAAGCATTATAGCTGTTTGTGTTAGAAAAATCATCATTCATAGTTTTTAGGAACGTGTGACATTTATGACCACCAGCCTCCATCTCCTGAACTCCTGATGCCTTCCAGGGTGATGAAGCTCTCCGTACATTGCAGAGATGATAGAATCAGTAAGGTTGGAAAAGACCTCTCAGATGATCAAGTCCAACCATCAACCCAACACCACCATGCTCACTAGAGCATGTCCTGAAGTGCCAGGTGTAAAAATTTTTTAACACCTCCAGGAACGGTGACTCCACCACTTCCCTGGGCAGCCTGTTCCAATACTCAAGACCACTCTTTTGGTAAATAATTTTTTTCCTAATATCCAATCTAAGATGTGCTTATGGAGAAGCTTACTCAATTCTCTGGTTTGCCAAGGTATTCTGTCCCAAAACTCCCCACCAGAATCCTCTCTGGGGCTATTTTATCACGCTAACTTGGAAGACCCAAGCTCAGACTTATTGATATTGTTGGGATAAGTAACGGTGGTTTTAGAATAGGGCACCACATCCTCACCACCTTTATCCACTTGAATCACTCTAAATAGGTAATAAACAGACATTTTGCTAGTTCAGGCTCACAAGTTGTCTTAACGTTGCTCAGTAATGGCAGTTATATCAAATCCTGCTCATGTCTGTGATTGGACAACAAACAAGAATTGGAAATACTCCTGGCAGTGGCGTAGAATTCATTTTAACATCCCTTTTCTTCCTCTTTGCCACAGAAATTTAATTTATTTGCAACACATGGGGGTTAAATTTATATCATATTTGCCTTCTTAGCACCCTGCCCTCAAGTTGCTAATTTAACAGTTTTCTGGGTGCTCCAGCTAGCTCTCAGCCTAGAAGATTAGTTTCCCAACCTGTGAGATAACCAAAAGATGAGAAACAAGGAGCTCTGCGATGCCATTTTTAGAGGCCCTTTTCACAGTGTATTTGCACTTTAAACTTTCTCCTGTGAAGGAACTTGCCTATATTTGGAAGGCCCAATTTTCTGTTGAGAGGACTTTTCATCTGCTGTTAACCAGAGTCAGATTCTAGTCCTGTCATGCTGATGTACAGGGACAGCAAAGTGACTTGTTTTAAATGCACTGTGGTTTTTATCTGTTTATTGAAAGCAAAAGCAAACAACTGCTTATAAGTAATACTCAGATGCTGATTGTTTACACAAACAGTGTTAAAGGACAAGGCTGATTTAACAGACATTATATTCTTACATTATGACATAAAAAACGTACTCTGTGTTAGTTGTTTATTATAAATATGTCTCAATGTTATTAATATTTATGTATTCCAATAAATATTTTAATTTAGTGAGCCACATTGAATAAGTACTATTTTTAAAACTACATTCCAGTATTTATGTGAAAGAAGGGAATAGGACATTTACCCCCACATGAATCCTTTTGTTTTAGGTAGGTTTACAAGACATATCTACAACAACTTAACAGAGAAATAATCCACATGGTTAATAAAGTAAACTGTTTCAGATTGTGTTTGTTATTGCTGCTGTGAATGCAGTAGTCATTTTGAAGGAAAATGTCATGTACTTTTGAACAAACACTTTTAAGTGCCTGCTCTGAAGGACAAGAGTTGTCTTTTTAAGTGAGTTTAATCTTCGTGGAAATGAAGCGTTGTGTATAAAGGTTCTTATCACTTTGAGATTTTTGTGTTAATACATGGTTTGAAATGGTACATTATAAAGTATAATATTGCATAATAGTATATGCATAATAATGCATATAGATTATTACTTATAAATAAACCCATATATATTTGAAATCTGAAGGCCAATTTGACTCTTAGATAGTGATGTGAGGATCTGTTTTGAGTCCCACTGATGGGTTGCAACCATGACTGAGGACAGACCTGAGCTCTGGACTTCACCTTGCTCAGCAAGACAGGTCATCTCTTGTTCCCCTCTTTGCCTCCAGAAGATTGGTGCCAATTCATCATAGTTTGAACTATATACTGAGCTGAGTGTTAAACTAGAAGGGCTTGTCCTGTGTGTTTGAACACTGTGCTTGGTGTGAAAGGGAGCATCCCAGCCCTGCCACAAGTGCTGCAGCTGCTCCAGCTGGAGTTTTCCAATGCAGCTGCTCCTATGGGGAACATAAACATCTCAGAACACTTTGCTCTTCTAGGGTAACTGAACTTCAAAGATTTAATCATTACTCTGAGTAAATGTTTATTATTTGGGTAACTTGGAGGCAGAGGTCTGGATGTCTGCTTATGGTCCATTCAGTGAAATCTACTCCCTTTTCAGCATAAAAAATTTCCCATAAAATCTAACACATGAAGGATGATAGTTCAAGGTCTCCTAAAGCAGTGTTGTGCTGGACAATGATGATAATGCGTGTCAGAGCTGCAAGGCAGGATTTGTTCTGTTTCAAGAGGGCTCTGGATGTTTATGGTTTAGAGTTTCCTGCTACTGATTGCAGAACTTAGACTCGTACATTAGGTACAACTTGCAAATTCACCACAGCTTATGAATCTTGCAGATTTCTTTTGGGAGCTGGGGACCTTTTTCAGCTGCCACTCAAGATTGCCAGTGGTTTTGGTGGGTCTCATGTCCCTGGAGACCACTATTTTAAACCAAATGCTGTTTGTGAACTAATAATTTTTTAAGAGTGGTTTTTTTTTCCTTCTTTTAATAGTCCTGGATGAAATTTATTACACATTTGTATGATG
Source organism: Hemiprocne comata (assembly GCA_020745705.1). NCBI lineage: Eukaryota > Metazoa > Chordata > Aves > Apodiformes > Apodidae > Hemiprocne > Hemiprocne comata. Next base: position 2,134,810 of record CM036616.1, read on the forward strand.
CATTAGCTGATGTAGTTCTTTCCACTATTCTTGGAGCACACATCTCCTGTCCTCCAGGGAAGTGTTTGCTTCCCAAAAAGATCTGCCTGCCTGTGCAGAGGAAGGGATGCAGCCTTAGGGGACAGGGAACTGAAAGAGCACAAGAGAGACCCAGAGCTGTTGGCTGGTGGTTTGCTCACCTTCGTTTGAGACGTTGGCTTGAGACCCCTTCCACTGAAATGGGAACTGAAGTTGTTTGTTAAGTCTAGTGTCAATGGTCTAACCACTGCGCTGTCACACAGGTGAAGGCTCTCCTTTCCTCATCCATCCTAAAAAAGAGTGATTCCTGCTTGTTGTTTTTTTTTCAAAGAATGGCATTCATTATGTGCAGGCTGTGGCACGAGAACTCAAGGTGTTGCTCATCTCCTTGACTTTAATCAGCCATTCTGCTATTTGATTATAGATTTTTTGAAAAAGTGGATCAAGGAATGGAGTAGCCTCACAGGCAGAGAGGCACCATGTTCACTCAAGCTAACAGTAGGATTTTTTGTACACTGAGGAGAGGAGGACTCAGTGAGAGAAAGAGGATCTTTACTCCTGTATCTCTCCACATCCTTGTATCTTTGTTCCAGAGCAGCTCAGAGCTCAGTAGAGGAGTGAGGATCTTTACTGCTGTTTTTACTCATGGATCATAAAGCTTGTGTTTTATTAAAAGTTTAGAAATTCCCGATGAACTAGAGGTATGAGCATTTATATCACTTGCTATGAGTCCTGGTTTCTGCTCATTTGCTTCTTCACTGGAACTACATTTTTATTTGTATGGTTTTAGCAGTGTATGCACAGCTTGTAGTTTGCACACACATGTAAATAATGTTATCTTGGTAACAGCGGTACCAGAAGTCACAGTGGATTGATTTGTCATCACTCAAAGCTTTTAGCAACCATGTAAAACATATTCCTCATATAAATGAGGAAATAAAAATTTATTTTTAATAGCTAGGCTTTCCATGCACAGGCTCTTTTGTTATACATTTTGTTAATTCCTGTATGATTTTTCTGTGCTACATCTCTTTTTCTAAACTTTGCCTCTGATTTAGTGCTTGACTTTGTTTAATGCTGCTGAATTACCTACTGAAGCCTTACAAGTGATGTTTCATCCACCAGAGAAACTCTGTGAGCTGTCCCCAAATACGATACAATATTGGGTTAGCATTAATATGGATATTGATGCAAAATCAATGCAAGTAGACTCCACATCTAATCCCACACTCGCTCGCTCAAGTTCACTGGCAGCAGCAGCAAGTTATTTCTTTGATTTCACTGCTGGATCTGCAGTATTTATGAGGGGTTGCACTTTACATCCTTACTTGGGTTATCCTTGTGCCAGTGCGCATTGGAAAGGTTTTTAGAACTGAATTTGTTTAAGCATTGTTATCAGACCCCACTTAGACAAACCCTAGTTTGGGCTTTGGCTTACTTAGTTTGTGGTTTCCCCCAGCAAAGACTGCACCAGCTTCTTGAAGGTGCAGAATATAATTAACTAACATCTTGCAAGTTGTACCTGTACAAGGCAAGGCAGGACACGGCTCCCAGGGTGCCTGTGATGTGCAGGGCAGGATGTGGCCATTTCACACATACTGCTCCTCTGTATGGCTGCAGAAAAAAAGAAGTGTCTGGCTCCAGCTCACTATTAGGCTGTAATTAGTGTAACTAGCAACCAATATGAAAGAGCAGAATAGAGGTCACCACAAGACTTCAAAGGTCTTAACAGGTTAAGGTTGGAGGGCAGTCTATCCCCTCGCTTAATCTGTTGCCATATCTTCTGAGATTTGTTGAAATCGTCAGTGACCTCTAACCTTGACGTGTTGCTCTCCCATCATTTACTGATCACATGCCATTTTCTTTATTCCTGTCCATTTAGATGGGCACAGATCGTTGTGATCAGCATCTCCCTTTTCCACTCAGACGTGGGTGTGCCCAGGTAAACAGCCTTGTGATGCAGAATGAAAACGTATGGTTTAAAGCCCTGTAATGCTCTTGCCCTGATAGCGTCAAACTCATCAGAAATGGTTGTTTTTACTGTGTTTCAGCGTGTGGTTTGTAGATGACATTTGACACATAGGATAGGCTCAGGTTTAAAATCTCTAGTTTTTAAAATAAATTGGGCTTTGTACACTCGTTTTCAAAGGATACTAAATATCAAGCTTTTATGAGTTGCTTTCTTAAATCTAACTGTCCAAGGATAGTTTTGTTTATATTTTCAGTAACCGTGAAAGGTGTTATTGGTTAAATGTGCAACTTAAGGACAATTTATATTGTGGGGAAAATCAGTAAATATTGCTCTATGGTGCTTTGTTATGGAAGACAAATACTTGCCAAGGAAACTTTCCTCTTCCTGATTATTTTTTTTCCCCGTCACACTCAGCGTTGCATCTCCACCATCAATCCCAGTGTACATGGGAGGATTCCAATAGCAAAGTGTTGAAACACATTCCCTCTTTCCCAGGCATCAGGCAGTCCCTTCTTCTTGCTGATGCCCATCCCAGAGTGATGGACAGAGCAGAGGGAAGGGTTTGCTTCTCTTGCCCTCTGTGGATGCTTTGCCTCAGGACAGCCATGACCATTCCCACAAGGAGAAGGCGAGGAGACTTCTCTGACTATGCCAGCAGAGATGCCTTCTGGCTTCCACCCTTTTGCTGCTTCAGCATCCCATCCTGTGGTCCCTCCCAGGGTCTGAGCAGCACAGATCTGGGGAGGAAAACACTCAAAATCAATTCAGCAAAGTAACATGCAGCAAGCTGCTTGCCTGCACCAAACCGAGCGTGGGTTTAATTATCCTTTTAACCGATTAAAACACTTGAAAAGAGAATAAGAGCAACCGAGAGGGAGTGAGAGCAGCCCAGTGTTAGATTTAAAGTTCAACAGGGGAAAAAGAGAAAAATCATACACGGATTTCACAAGCAATGACACTTGGATGGTATTTGGGAAATCTTTTTCTTTCAAGACTATCTTGTGATTAACTATGGGAGTAGCACATCAAAGCTGCACTGACTTCAAAGCTTAGAACCACTTACGGCTTCCAGCTATTACTAAAACCTACCACTTCACCCTGCCAGCAACTCATCTCAGCTGCCTCTTTAAGTTACACCCATCTACTTCCTGCCTTCTGATTTTGGGGAGGAAAAAAAAAAAATTAAAAAAACCCAAACACAGAAACCAACACCAAAAAACCCCTTGTAAATTAAAAATAGCTGCTCACACTGAAAGAGGTGTCAAAGTCAGGGGAAAAAATGGAAGTGGAGACATAAAGGCATTGAAGATTTAGTACAAACTCAGTGGTGATTTACATGCACACAGTCTCATTTGGCTAACTCTAACGAAGCTGTCTGCTTTGGGGAAGTTTCCTGACTGAGTGTTACCCATGTGTAAAACCCTGGAATGAGGTGAACAAGCTGTTTAGGCCATTATTTAGGTCCAGAAGTTACCTATAGCTTGGCATGGGCAGAGGTGCATTGGGACTCCAGGATACCTTCACTTTACAGCATATTCCATGAACTCCCTTCCCATCCCTGTTCCACAGTGATGATCCTCCAGTCTCAAAATGGTTTGTCAGCACTGGGCAACAATCACCATTTATTGCTGCAATATTTTTGATTCCTTTGCATTAGCGGGAGAGATTGTGGAAGCAAAGTTTGCACATTTGTTGTTTTGGGAGTCCCCCTAACAGCTCATTTGTAGTAGCTTAGGGCTGTGCTGCACTCTCTGAACTGATATAAGAAGGCTAAAATGCACCAAAATTGTAATTTATTGCAGTATTAATATTGTTCAACAGTTAAAATTGTTACATTGTTATTTTCTGATTGGGAGTTTTATGCCTAGGGTTTTTTAAATGGTACGTTAATCTCTGAATGAAATTTGTCTTGCAAATGACATATTAATAGAAAGTTAGGAACAAGTGTGGGTCTTTGAGTGTGTTTTATGTAACAGTTTATATGTTCAGTACAGATCAATGACATGCTCTCTAGAGCTGAATGCCATTAATCCATTTACAGCCACTCATTGCAATGAAGAGAAATTACCATTGAAAGAGCCAGTTGTACTTTAAGGACAATTTCTCCGCTTCCTTCATAGTTTTATATTTTGAAAATGCCTTTGCAGATATATAAGCCAATCTTTTTTTTTTTTTTATTCTCTGTACAAGGTGGGAGTTTGGCAGCAGTGGGGGCTCTGGTAGCTTGTCGCAACAGTGGTTGCCACTAGGTGTAAATAAATTAATTACAGCATAGCACAGTCAGTTGGAAAAAAGAGGGTATTGTCTTTTAAAGAGTTGATGTGTGAAAAAAGCATATGGGAACTTACTGTTAAATCTGAAATACATATGGTTACTGTATGTTCTGTCTGAAGAAGGTGCCTCTACTTCTTGACTGGCTGATGATGCAATCAAAATCCCCACACTCCAAGAAGGACATGAAGGGGCTGGAGTGTGTCCAGAGAAGGGCAACGGAGCTGGGGAAGGGTCTGGAGAACAAGTGTGATGAGGAGCAGCTGAGGGAGCTGGGGGTGTTCAGCCTGGAGAAAAGGAGGCTGAGGGGAGACCTGCTGGCTCTGCAACTGCCTGAGAGGAGGTTGGAGCCAGTGGGGGTCGGTCTCTTCTCCCAAGGAACAAGCAATGGGACAAGAGGAAGCAGCCTCAAGTTGTGCCAGGGGAGGTTTAGATTGGATCTTGGGAACAATTTCTTGCTGGCAAGGGTTGTCAGGCCCTGGCCCAGGCTGCCCAGGGCAGTGGTGGAGTCCCCATCCCTGGAGGGGTTTCCAAGCCGTGTAGATCTGGTGCTGAGGGACATGGGTCAGTGGTGGCTTTGGCAGGGATGGGTTAATGGTTGGACTTGATGATCTTAAAGCCCTTTTCCCTTTTTGCTCTGAAATACACTGTGCAGACTAGGAACAGCACAGTCATTTGAAGTTCATTGAAAGTATAGGAGGACATCACGTTTCCTGTCCTTATGTTAAACTTGGCATATTGATTTTTTTGCACAGCTTGCAGCATAGAAATGTGATCTCCAGCTATGGCAAGGCAGGCTAACCACATGTGAATTTGTTAAGTACTGCTGGATTAGCAGGAGTCATCAGACTGTGCGATCATGGAGACTTGACTTCTGTAACTCCTTATTTATGACTTAATCAATTAAAATAACAAGTTTTGATTTTATTGGCTGTAAATAAATAAGCACAAATCATCTGCAGAAGCCATTGTTTCATATGCTTTCTCGTTTTCACAATGTGAAGGCTCTGTTAGTTACTGCAGTACATGCACAGGCAGAGCTGGAGCTGAAGTTAAGCATCAAATATGCAAATATTCAACAAATGTAGTTAGCTACTGTTTTTTAGATTAGTGCAGAAAATTTAGGAAGGCACCTTGCCTTCCTTAACTTGCAGATTTCTATCTAAACTTGCCATTACTCGTCTTTGTATAGTCATTGCCTGTTTAATCTTTTGTTCCCTTCATGCTCAAAAATACCAAGATTATGGAAGCCACCAGTGCTGCAGCCTGCATTTAAATTTACAGTATAGCCCTGCAGAAAAGCATTCTTCTGATGTGGAGCTGGCTTGCTCCTCTCTCTACATTATTAAACCTCCTTAAACACCATCACTATCGTTCACCCTATTTGACTTCAAAGAGCAGCACAGCCACGCAGAGAGGGTGAGCCACAGCTCTACCAACTGGATTCCTCATGGTCCCTTAGGAATGCTAAAGCATTATCTGCTGTGTTTGTGAAGTTTTCTGTTTGCTGTTAGGTTGAAGGAACCCTTCCAGTGCTGTGTGCATTGAGAAGAGTGTAGTCAGTGGGTCACAGGAGGTTCTTCCTCCCCCCCCCCTATTCTGACCTGGTGAGGCCACATCTGGAATACTGTGTCCAATTCTGGGCTCCCCAGTTCATAAAGCAGAAGAAACTACTGGAGAGAGTCCAGCACAGGGCCACAAGGATGGTTAGAGTAATGGAGCTTCTGCCTTAAGAGGAAAGGCTGAGAGAGCTGGGGCTGTTCAGCCTGGAGAGGGGGATCTCATCAATGCTTGTGATTATCTAAAGGTCCAGTCTCATTTCTGCAAGAAAATGAGGAGGACAAGGAGCAATGGGCACAAACTGGAGCACAGGAGGTTCAAGTTAAACATAAGGAAAAGTTTATTTACTGTGGGAGTAACAGAGCAGTGGGACAGGCTGCCCAGAGAGGTTATGGAGTCCTCTTCTCTGGAGACGTTCCAAACCCATCTGGACATGTCCCTGTGTGAGCTACTGTAGGGGATCCTACTCTAGCAAGGGGGTTGGACTAGATGATATTCAGAGGTCCCTTCCAACCCTGACCACTCTGTGACTTCAGAATCAAAATGGTAAAATGTCCAACAAGAAGGCAATGGCTGAAGGTATTTTGGGGGTTTGAAGTCGTGGCCATTCACCCCTTGAAACATTTTTCACACACACCCCCCCCAAAAAAAAAAAAAGAAAAACCACACACAACAACAAAAAAACAATTAAATCAAGAGGTTATTTCAAGGCAAACCAAAGTTGATGCTATTCCTGAAGAACCTTGTGAGTGCAGTCTCACAGAGTCCCTCATGGAAATTATGTGGACGAATGCCTGGCTTATCACAGAGTTTATTGGGAACTAATCTGTTCAAAATGTTTGGAATAAGCTAAAACCTGGCTTGCTCATCTAATGAAAAAGGTCAGAACGGAGAAGAAAGTGCCACTGGTTTGTGTTAGGTGACACTGTGCCCTGCTTGTCTAATTTGATTACACAGAGCCACTGAAGCCCCAGGCAAAGCTGATTTTAGCTATAATCAGCTTCTTAACCTTTTGAGAACTAACGTAAACACTACCTACCAGTGGTTAATTATGTTGCTCTGTTACATGCAACGAAGTGCAAAGGTAAAAGTGTAGAACTGCAGTAACACATGTTGTGACAAGATCACTCCAGGGGATTACAGCCCTCTGAGTTTTATCTGCACTCATTGGTTTCGTTCTTAAAAATTAAAAACGGGCTATGGGCAGGGAGCATTGGTTTATCAGTTTCAGGCAGCATTGCCCTGTCATGCTGCTGCCTCATCTCAAATTCCTCTTACGTAGAGGAGGGGAGACCTAGTGTGGGTTGGACTGCTGTGGTCCCAGATCTGTTATTTTTAATTAGTTTGGATTAACTTTGTTCTAATTTTTTACTTTTAGTAAACCATGTGTGCTCCCTTCCTCTCTGATGAGCATCTTCCAGAAAGTTTTGTCATCTCTTTTGGCAGATGCACCATATTCACATGAGACACCTGTCTCTTGGTGGGATTAACAGGACTAATTTAATTTTTAGATTTTGCATATCCATGTTAGGGAAGAACCAGAAATCTGAGGCAGAAAAACTGGCTCCCTGCAGAACCTGTGTATCCTAGTTTCACATGTGTTTTGGTTCATACAATTCCTATAATTTGCCAGGAAAGCTGCATTTCCATGAACTTCAAAACTTGTAGGAGACTTCTAAACCAATGGGTTTTTGATGTGTTTTAAATTTTCCTGGCCTGTCCTGTGTTTGTATAAAGAAGCCTTGATCTACTCATCTTACATACTTGCTGCTCTTATGTGCTCCCTACTTGGAGGTAGCAAGTTTCCTTTCTGCATATCCCACTATGTAGAAAGTACATTTGTACAAGATGTGGACAAGCTGGAGAGGGTCCAGAGAAAGGCCAAGAGGATGATCAGAGGACTAGAGGAACTGCCATATGAGGAGAGGCTGAGAAAACTGGGTTTCTTCAGGCTTGAGGGAGACCTTATTACCATGTTCCAGTACATAAAGGGTGGCTACCAAGAAGATGGAGACTCCCTGTTTACCAGGAGTCACATGGAAAAGACAAGGGGTGATGGGTGCAAGTTACTCTTGGGAAGCTTCTGATTGGAATCCAGAAGAAAAGTTTTCACCATGAGAACAGTTAGACATTGGAATAGTCTTCCAAGGGAAGTGGTGGATTCCCCTGCATGGGACAGTTTTAAATCTCAGCTTGACAAGGTGCTGAGCCATCTCATAAACTGTAGTATTACCTAGAAAGGTTGGACCAGATGATCCTTGAGATCCCTTCCAACCTGGCATTCTAGGATTAATTGGTTTTACTCTTTCTGTGCCCCTCTGTGCCTCTACTCAGCATTATTCTTCTCCCACATCCTGGTCAGAGAAGTGCCCATAACCAGTTATCATTACCAGCAGCATCAGCAGGGGCTTTGCAGGGGCAGCCCATGTGCTCCACAGGTTGGACCTCCAGGATCATTTTGTGGCTTTCAGAACCTTCAATACCTTCTGCCCATGTGCTTCCCACCAAAGTTCATGGTGGTGTGCTGTGACAGCTGATAGCTTAGCAGTGGTGTGGTTATGCCAGGGAAATAGATGAGCCCTTGCTTTATTCAGATCTAACTTTAATAACTAAGATTCATAAAGCCATAATGACTACAGTTAGTAAAGCAATAATACGGAAGAAAACACTAATTACACAAAAGCAATGATGAATAAGAACATTCAAGCAGACAAAAATGTCTCTGACACATAGCCCATTGTGGTTATGTACAAGGTCAGAGTTGGTTTCTTTTTCTTTCAGGCAGTAGCTGTAAGGTTTGCCCTACACACGTGTCCATGGCAAGGTTATAGTGTGTTGGGAGGAAATTGGGCAAACTGCTGGCTTTGGAGCATCAGAGAGGTGGCAGACTGACTTAGCTGAGTCTTGAGGATGGAGGTGTTTGGACCCCCAAGGCTTGGACAGGAACGAGAAATAGCTCGTGAGCTTCTGAATATGTAAGTGATTCAGTCTTTGTCCAGGTTCCATGTTTTTCTCCAAGAAAGGGGTATGCATAAAGAAATTGAGGCTCACCCCAACCCCTTTGGGTTTCTTGCAAACCATCTGGTGTTTCAGCTGTACAGGTCACCTCATGTTCTGGTGGCCCTTCCCAGCCTGCCAGCTGCTGTGTAACTCCTGGCCATGCCCTGTGTTTCCCACAGGAGATATGTCAGGGATGCTCCATGGGCACAAAGATGACCTCACCTGTTGGTGGCAAATAGTGTTTTCTGAGGTTTCATGTGGGCTAAGTATTGCCAGGACTGCTATTTTTTGCAGACTACTCTCACCATCCCTGTCTCCTTGCTTTGATTCATTGAAGTAGGAAAAAAAACTAATTTTGAGTATTTGTTATGTATGTCACCATGGCATCAGTTGCATTTCCTGAACGGAGAGAAAGCTTCATCTTTAGCAAAACTGAACATCATTATTCTGAAGCAACGTGGGTTTTTTTCTGTGTCTTTTCCTCCATGAAAAAGAAGTGGGATCAGATTCTCTCTTCTGGTCCAGCTGGGAGGAAAAGACTGCTGAGGCAGGTCTGCAAAACCCATCAGTCTCTACATTTAGGACTAGATGTCCTCGTGCCTCCTCCTTTCCTCAATGCATTCCAGTTACAAGGAGGTTTTGTGCAAGGTTTCTGCCATGTGAGTATCTGCTTTGCTTCAGAATTATCTGGGGACTGTTTGGGTTGGCTCATTGCTTAGGGCAGTACAAATAGCAATAACACAACAGAGTCAGAGCCATGTCCTTGCCCTCTGGATGGAAACTTGGGGCCCTCCCTGTTCAGTTGGTAACTTAAGTTTCTGGAGCACATGGCACACGCACCAGAATCTTAATGAATTGGGTAGATCTGTGGTTATTCATAGAAGAAATTAAAGACTTTTCCCCGTTTCTGGATATACTCAGAAGTAAAGGAAAGCAGTGCTGCACTAGTACCACAGAGTTTGATTCAGACCTAGCAGAAGTGAGACCCTGAGAAGCAGAGCTTGTGCAGGGGTGAATTTATCAGAGGCTGCACAGAGAAAATCACAGGAGCTGGAGTCAAGCGATAGCTGCTTTTGCCCCCTGGAGAATAAATTGCTACCCCTTGCAGCAGCAAATAGAGGATAAGTCAACAACACCACATTGCTGCAGAAAGGACAAACCTTTTACTGGAATGCCTAAATAAGCCTATTACTTGGAAAACTATTGGTGAGGATTCAGCTGGGAGACTGTGCGTGCTGATGGGCAGCTCAGCCCATGAAAGAGAAGGAACTGGAGAACCTGCAAAGGAAAGCTATATAGAAGTGATGAGAAGTCTAGAAAATGTGGCCTTTGGAAAAAGGGTGAAAAATAAACTGAGAAGGCTTAACCTAAAAAAAGAGGACTGAAAGAAAGAACATGGTGGAAATCATCGGGTTGTGCGAAAGACTGTTGCAAAGAAGAAAGGAACCGTCTGTTCCCCGCGCGCCTGGTAAATAGTGCAAAAAAGGATAAAATTAAACTGCAGCAGGAAGAGTTTGCATTAGGCACTAAGGGAAACTTTCCACCAGCACGGCTGGAGGGTACTGGCTGTGGGTTCTCTGTCACTGGAGGAGAAGGTGAGGAACAGGTCAGGCAAATATTTGCCAGAAATGATGTAGGTTCAGGAGATCTTGCAGTGCGCCGGGGCATGGAGACATCTTGGACCTTGAGACATCTCTGACACACCTGCTTGTCCATGACTATATGCACAGGCAGAGAAAAAGTAAAAGCTAAGGGACTGAAGATCCAGATGACACACAGATTCTCAAGTTCATTGTTTTTATGCTGTTTTCATAGTGTTTCACATCACATTTCCTGTCTTTTGTAAAGATATAATAAACACTGTATGATACAGTCAGGCAAAGCTGTTTAAGCCATGTAAAATAGAATTATTTTTTTTTAATATTTGCAAAGATATTACATGGATGAAAGTTTGAGGTTTTATTTCTGGTGGGTGTGTTGGGTGACATTATCTATTGTTTTTGGCAAGATACAGAGAACTGACAGTTATTGAAAACAGTGCCCTCCCCAGTCTGACATACAATAGCAAAAGAAGGTCTGTTAGGAAGTGTTAACCAGGAAGATACTATCCCTTGTCATTGTTTTTGAGGTCCACAGTGTCCCCAGTCAGGGGGTAAAATAAATATATCACTTTGCTGAGGTGGTCAGTCACACACTGGGAATAATGAATAAGCCCTTAGTAAAGTGTTTATGAATGATCTGCTTACGAATTCTTTAAGTACACACATACAGCAAACAGATTGAAATCTGGGTTGTTTTGTTAATTTGCTAATCAGAAAGAAAAAAAAAAAAGATAAAAACGGTGCAGGTAGCACATGTAATTTATAAAAAATAAACAAACCCTTTGTGCAGCACAGTAGAAGGTGGAAGAGTAACAAGTGAAGCCTGCCTTTTATTCATGTTAATTCCAGAACATCTTCAGGCAAGCAATTTGCAATAAGTGAAATTAGTAAAATTAATTGTGCTGATCTATTTGTTCCTGATCTTACATCTTGTAAACAGATATTTGCTGAGAACATGACCACCTTTAGCAGCAATTGTGTGGGCTGTGGCCAGCTTTATTTCCACACTGTTCCTAGGAAAGAAAGGAGCAAAGTGCTCGTGCATTTGTAACGTTTTTGAGGGAATGGATTGGAATAATGATATGGCTGAGGAGAAAAAATGTACAGACCAGATCAAAACAGTACCCCAGGAACCTTTTATTGTTTGCTTTTTTTCCTTTCATGAGGTCAGATACCCAACTCCTGGGAGTTTGGACAGTGGGGATGCTGTAGTAAATGTGCAGTGAGAAAACTGCCAGATTGAGGGTTTCTTAAATGCTACTGTCCAAAATCACCAGCCAGGCTTGAAAATAGTAATTCTTGACAGAACATGCACTCTCAGTATGTGACTTTTAGCTGCAGGGGGCAGAGCATATGCTTTAGTGCCAAAAAGTTGTTTGTTGGGGTTTTTTTTATTATGTTTGTGTCATAACCTTTCTTACGTTTTTATGCTTAAGTTCTTTTCCTATTTCAGTCTTCGAGGCTTGCCATGAAAGCCCAACATAAATAACTGCAAAAATAATCCTGAAAGCCTGCAGTTCATTTAATAATTTCTGAATCTATAAATGATTCTTTGCATTACAGGCTGATGCAATACTCAGTACACACTGAGTGGCATTTTAATTCACTTGGGAAGGGGGTTACTTTTTTTTTCATGTTTAAGATTAATTTAGAGAAGGCATTTCAGCCCTACAGAACTTGTGTGCAGTTGCTTTGCTGATTCAGAATATGCATCCTTCAGTCAGCCATTTAAAGAAGCAGCACAGAAACTTCTGAGCACCAGGATTTTCCATCACTGTTGGTGTCATGAGGATCCTGAGCACTTTTTTAGGAGGTGCCCAGCAGCTGGTGGGGTTTGATGATTAATTCCTTGTCTGTGTGAAGAGACTCACCCAGGCACCCCTCTCTGCTCCTTTGCTGAAGCTTCATCGAAATTGTGTGGGCACAGAGGTCGTCACCAGAATTTTTTGTGCTTTCTTTGCTGCTTTTTTGGGGTGTCCTGAGTAATTTGCCCTGGTAGCAGAGGACAAGCTTTGCATGCAGCGACTCAAACAAGGACAGCAACAGTTTGGGTTGCTTTGAGTTTTATTCTTGCCCAGGGGCAGATGTCAGTCTCTGACATAAAAGTAGGCAGTTAAAGGGACTGTAATAAGCCTAAGGTAATAAAACAGACCGATTTAAGGGGTTTAATGCCCTGATTGAAAGGCTGATTGCATGCAGGCTGGCTGGCTGCAGGAGACCTGTGCAGAGTCTCTGCTCTTCTATGGAGCTGCAGAATATTTTGGGGTGAGTCACAGACCCTTTAAGTACTCATATTTAGATGTATTTTCTTGCTAAGTTCAATGGGGAGAGGATCAAAACCCACTAGACACAGCCAAATAGAAGAGTTGGCATTATAGGATCTGGTGGGAAGAGGAGTTGTTCTACCAGCAATGTCACTGGTTTGTTAGAAGTGGCACTTGCCATGGCTTGGCAGAGCCATTACTCAAATCCATGCTTGCAAATTCCAGATACATTACTTTTTCTATGTGTTATACCTCATTCTGTCTTGCTCTAATAAAATTTCAAGATGGGGGGGGGGGTGATGGTATTAGGTATTGATATCACTATCTGTTGTTTGCATTTAGAGATGGTGGGGTCATCTCAGGACATCAGCAAGTTGCCACAAATATTTCCTTCTCAAGTTTTATTGTGGGTTGTTGGTGGTGGTCTGTATTTTATTTTCAGCTGCTGCAGTGAAGTGATTGATTTCTGTCTTGTACTTTTTAATATAAATTTCTTCCCCACCTAGCTGCATGGGAAAAAACAAACAAACAAACAAAAACTTGAAAATGTTTCAGCTAACAGCAAGGCTCAGAAACAAGAACCCTCCAATTATCTATTTTTTTAATCTCCCAGTTCTTAAGTCATCCTCATTGTTACCTTGTGAATTTTCAGAGGCTGGTGGAGGCAGAAATGCCTTTGGCCAAAGCTGGAGGCAAGGACTGAGCTCAGACTGCTGGGTTGGGGTGCTGTGCACAGGCAGGACTTGGCATGCAGATCTTCTCCTCACCCGGGTCTGCTGTGGGTGTCCTGAACTTGGATGGGTGGTGAGGAGAGGGACAGCACTGCGCATGTCCACGCTGGGAAATGAGGGCAGTCTGCTTCACTGGATAATACTGGATAATAGACTGTTTCATGCAAATAGTAACTCACTGGCAATTAAATTATGCAGCTAGACACTGAAGACAAATCCTACAAAAAGCATTCTAAATTTGTCTCTGTGTTGTGATAGACAAGATGAATATGCAAATAAAGGAATGGTGTGACTATTTTGTGCTCTGTCCCAGGCAGCACTTGGAATTAAGAAACTGTCAGGAGCTTGGAGCTCCTTGGCTCAGGAGATGTGGAGCTTTTCAGCTCCTGTCTCCAGCAGCCATCAGAGCCAGGGCTACTTCTGCGTGGTGTTGGCAAAATGATATGTGAAATATGAAATTAATGTGTTTTGGTGGGCAAGTGCCTGACTCCACAGCTCATAGGCTCAGTTCTGGATGGATGTGGAGATTGACTGGTGGCTACTTACCTGCCCCAGCCCCTGCCCATCCCTTTATCAACCACCTCCTCTTCAGCAAAGGCTACAAGGGGGGTGTGCATGTTCCTGCAAGACGACAACCTTAAACTGCAAAAAAAGTGCATTTCTGCAGTTGTGCCGTACATTAATTCCTGACAATTGTCCCTGAGGGGGCTGTGGTTCCAGCAGAGGGGCAGACAAGCAGCAGAGAGCAGCAGTGCTGCAAACCCTGCAGCTGAACCTCGCGTGCTGCAGCCCTGCAATATGCTCCCCAGCCTGGAGCAGTTTTCAGAGCATGTGTAGACACATTGTCAGGGAATGTAAAAAAGCTTGTATTTAGACTGCCTGTCCTGTGAGTGTTTGGAGAACAAGGTATTTCAATTTCTGGGATTGTGAATTGATGCTTAGTTGTTTACAGGCACAGAAGAATACCATTTGCAATGTTACCAATCCCTTTGATCTTCACCAGTTAATTTATTTTTGGAGTTAGAATCATAACTACCCACTGGTCCACATCTGTTGGTCTTTGTGGGTTTGTTTTTTTTAATCTAAAGATGGCTGAAGACTTGAAGTTGGACACTCTCTAGCCATGGTCATGACTGTGGTCAATGAGGAACTTCTTGACCCTCCAGCTCCTTGTCTACAGAAAGGGTGTCTGCCTGGCTTATGAAATCATCTGCTGTTGGTCCAAAACATTCCTTGCTTAGAGGCAGTTGTGTTATCCTGGTTACTCCCAAGACCTCAAGGTGTACCAGAACACAAAAGTGCTGCCTGCTGGAGGCATTTGGCAGTAAACAGGGAGCACTTTTCTTCATGTCCCGCAGTGGGAGAAGCAGTCCTTCAGTTAGACCAGGTCATCTAGATGCACAGCCCTCTCCTCCTGATAGTTGGACTTGGTGAGCTCTGGAGTCCTCAGCCCAAGAAAGACATAGACTTGTCCATGAAGAGTCCAGAGGACGGCCACAAAAATAATCTGAGGGCTGGAGCACCTCTGTTATGGGGACAGTCTGAGAGAGTTGGGGCAGTTCAGCCTAGAGAAGGCTCCAAGGAGACCTAATTGTGGCCTTTCAATACTTAAAGGGGGTTTACAAGAAGGATGGGAACAGACTTTCTAGCAAGGCCTGTAGTGGTAGGACAAGGGGCTTTAAACTTCAGGGGAGATTTAAAGTAGATATTAGGAAGAATTTTTTTACAGTTATGAGGGTGGTGAAACCCTGGCCCAGGCTGCATAGAGAGGTGGTAGATGGTGGTAGATCCCTGGCAACATTCAAGGTCAGGCTGGATGGAGCTCTGAGCAACCTGACCTAGTGGTAGGTGTCCCTTCTCACTGCAGGGGGGTTGGACTTAGGTAGCCTTTAAAGTTCCCTTCCAACCCAAAACATTCTGTGATTCTATGATCTTAAAGTTCTTTTCCAACCAAAATTATTCTGTTATTCTATTAAATTATCCTGTGATCCCTCTTGCCATGAGCATCTTCTTGCTAGAGCTGGTCTGCTTGCTCTGGTTCACAGTATCACAGTATCATTCAGATTGTAAAAGACCTTCAAGGTCATTAAGTCCAACCACTACCCTAACTCTGCCACATATACCACTAAACCCTGTTCCCTGGCACCACATCTGTCTTTTTAGATGTCTCCAGGGATGGTGGCTCAACCACCTCCTCAGACAGCCTGGATCACGAAGTCCAACTCCCACCCCAGAGCAGGACAGCCCCAGAGTTCACACCATGAACATCTCAAAGTGAATGATCTCAAAGTTAAACATCTCAAAGTGAATGATCAGTAGTAACAAACATCAAGGTTTAACCAGGCTGCAGAGCCCAGCTGGGACTTCAGAACCAGAGACATGGGGGCAGTGCTCAACAGGGTGGGACACAGAGGAGCTTGGGTCTGGGTCTGCAGATCTGGTCCCCAGGGATTTTCTAGACCAGTGGGGGCTTGATGGTGGCACAGAGCTTTTGGGCATCACACCCCACCAGAAAGCTTCAGCTTTGGGGTGCACAGAGGTAGTATTAACCCAGATCTGTGTGCGTAGTGCATTTTGGTCCTGGAGCTGTACCTCAGTAGTGGATGTTGTGTTAAGTCCTACACAGGTACCACCTCTCTTCTACTTAATTGCATGGTCCAGGCATCTCAGCATGCTTTGTCCTCTGATTATGCCTACTTTGGGTAATTTTTCCCACTGGCCACATGGGCCAGGTTGGACTGTGGAGTTGGTGAGTTGGATGTCAGTAGAAAGAAGGTTGAGATTTAAAAAAAAAAAAAAAAGCCCAGCAGAACCATTCATGTGGTGCATTTGTGTGGACTTTTCTTCCCCTAAAGCTGCCTGTCTGCTGCTGTGAGGTGAATCTCGGCTGTAATGTAAAAAAAGACAAAGAAAACAAAAATTCTTGAATGAGAAAGGTCAGGAGGAAATCCAGTCTCACTAAAGGAATGTATCTCAAGCTGTTATAATATTGGATCATGGAAGTGCTGGGAGGGGCTTAGGTGGCTTATCCTTCTACTGAGCAACAGAATGATAAAGCTATAGCATTGCTGTCTGGTGATTGTTTATACATAGGTCTGTGTATGGGCTCTGTCTGCATGAGTGTGGTGTGATGGAGATGTCTCAGCAGGTTCCAAATGCCTGTACAGCCTTCTGAGGACAAGAGGTCGCATGGACACAACTCTGGTGGCTCCTCACAGTCATCCATTTCATGTCTGTTTTCACAGAATCACAGAATCACAGAATGTTAGGGGTTGGAAGGGACCTCCAAAGATCATCGGGTTCAACCCCCTTGCCAGAGCAGGACCAAAACTAGGGCAGATCACCCAGAAAGGCATCCTGACAGGTCTTGAATGTCTCCGGAGAAGGAGACTCCACAACCTCTCCGGGCAGCCTGTTCCAGTGCTCTGTAACTGTCACAGTAAAGAAGTTCTTCCTCATGTTGAGGTGAAACTTCCTGTGCTCAAGTTTGAATCCATTGCTCCTCATCCTATCAACAAGTGAAAAGATGTTGTCCCTGCCTTCTTGACGCCCAGCCCTCATGTATTTGTAGACATTAATTAGATCCCCTCTCAGTCTTCTGAAGACTGAAACGGAGCTGTCTCTAGTATAGAGGGAAATCTGGAAAAAAGTGTTTTCTGAAGCAGCCCCTTAAGAGGAAATTTAGAATTAGGGATTTCATAGTTACAGGTGCCACCCCACTATTCAAAATAAGGCCAGACTGGCACCTCTGCAACATGCTCCTCTGTTGCCTCTGAGAGATGCCTGCTCCTGCGCTTGCTCCTTTCTTTCTCAGCACTTCCGTGTAGGTTTTAAGACTGTGTACTTTGTTAGGATTTAGTATATGACTGATTTACTATTTAAAGAATTCTCAGTGTTAAAGGAAGCCAATGAAAATGCTTTTCTCTGGAGTTGTCTTTGTGATGGCCACATGTCCGGTCCCCTTCTCATAGCCATAGGTAGGACTGTGCTTGATATGAAGATGTGATTCTCAAGACTGAATTGTACCAGTGCATTTCAAGGAAGGGATGAGTCAACCCACTAGAGCCTGTGGGTCCTTGTTCTGTTGTGGACAGTCCACTGCAGGAAACCGGATGGTTCACAAAAGCCAACTGGTGACTCTCCTTGCTGCAGTTACAGGGGAACAGGTGGGGCACCAGGGATGAAGCAGACCATTACAGTTTCCCCTGCCTTTCTGCACCCCAAGGCAAAAAGAGGTCTTGCAGTAGCCCAAAGCTCACAAGAGCCAACAAGAACCACATGTGTCACCTGTAGCTGTTTGGACAACCTAAAATCAGCCGTCAGGACTGGTGCCTTCTGATGACACACCTTCTCATCCTTTGGAGGTACTGCATCGTAGCCCTCAGGACCTAGGTGGAGATAGGTTGTCTGAAAGTGCACCTTAATTTCTCTGTGCTTTGCTTCCCCATCCCTAAGGCAGGGGACTACTTCTCTGGTAGTCAATGTGACCCAGGTGATGGGATGTTCAGACTTTATGTATGTCTTTAACAAAGACATACACATACCCAGTACAGAAATACCCATAGTGTAGAATATCTCTTTATTTCAGCTGAGATGTTTCTTTTGGAAGGAAGAACCACATTAGGACACTGGTTTTAGCAAAATCTTGGCCACCTGCTGGGAAAACATCAGCTGAAGTTTATTGGATAGTGATAAAAAATAGTGAGATCAAATTCCTGTCGCTGCTGGTAGCAGGAACACATGAGATGTGAGGATCCAAGAAGGGAGAATGCTGAAAAAATACATCTGGCCCTGCCCATGCTGGTGTTACACATCTGATGTGGTGGAGCTGAAACACCAGAAGTGATGGAAAGTGTGTTTGAAGATGTGTAACCTGTGGTAGACCTTAATATTTACAAATGAGAAACTGAATAAGTATTTACTACTATGATCATTTACGGCAAACAAGCAAACCATGCGATACCCTTTGAAACAGTAAAATAGAAAAAAATTTAAAAATCTATAATTTTAATCAAAAGTTTGTGTCGGTCATTGGAATTCTGTTATTGCTGCTTACAAACATTAAAGTCAATCAAAACATCAGTAGCCTGCAAGATCAATATTTTTAATATGTTTGCATTGCAGTGCTGCAGATTTTTGGCTAATGGATCTCACCCGTATTGATTTCCATGGGAAATGTTAGTCTGATACTGAAATAATTAAAAAAAAAAAAAAAAAAAAAAAAAAAAAAGGGCCAGGGATTATTGGTTTGGAATTTTGAAGGAGATAGAAGTATAAAAATTGGTTATTGACTGAATTGCTTGGGGTGAATGAACCTTGGGCACTTGCAATAAACTTGTAGCACAGAGTCATTACCGAATACTACCTTAGTCCCTTAAACCTAAAATCAGTCAATAACCTATTATAACAATGCAAATTGTGGTGAAATAACATAGCAGGTCATTTTCAAAGCAGCAGGATATTCATAAGCATCTACATACACCTCTGGATAGATGTATTAAACCACCTCTGGGAAATGCACAACAGCTGATTTTGAAGTTTATCTTAATATATTGAGTTTATGTTGGTATTAATGGAAAAGGGTTGATCTGAAGTAATTGTTTAAAATAAGTTTAATGGCTCTGTGGCTATCAAAAGGAATTAAAATACAGTAAAATACTATATACCAATGCATAAACAGGTATATTCAGTATTGTCCCAGTTCTGGACAAATGCAGCGTGTTTTGGTTGGGGTTTTTTTTTGTCTATTTATTCTGCTTTGGGGGGTGGGGGCAATACAACGAGCAGTGAGTGCCCTGAACCTGCACACATGGCCTGGACTGAATGTCCTCACCCATGCCCCACTGCTGTCTTGCCTGCTTTCTGCTCTGCTTATTCATCCCATTATTCTGCATGTATTGTCATTTTGCTTACGTAGCATAATTCTCTTTTTAAGAGACTCTTCTCCTTGCACATGGGAATCATGCCTCTCTGTGATACCTGATGAAATAAATCAGCTCTCCATTGCAGAATATACTCTGTGTTCCCAGCCAGGGACTGGATGAGTTTAGCACAGGTAGGGCAAAGCGTTACTGCCTAGAATACTAATTTTTATTCACAGATAAATGAAACACCTAAGCAAAGAGTTGCCTTTTGGTTCCTGCTTTCAAAATGCTCTGAGCCTGTTTCAC
This sequence comes from Hemiprocne comata, assembly GCA_020745705.1. Taxonomy (NCBI): domain Eukaryota; kingdom Metazoa; phylum Chordata; class Aves; order Apodiformes; family Apodidae; genus Hemiprocne; species Hemiprocne comata. The sequence goes on from CM036616.1 coordinate 2,154,397, forward strand.
TCTACGCTGGGGACCAGTAGCTCAAGTGTTTCTGCTAAAAGTGGGTTCTGCAGTATGCAAGCTGTCGAGTGAAATATATTTTCACCTGAGCTGTATAAATATTTAACAAGTATATACTAACACAGCAATGATAATTCAGTGCCTGTGATAGTATGGGAAAGAGGTACTGTGTTTGTATTTTATTGTAACAAAGTAATCTGTGAACATTTTCCATTTATACTTTTTTCCCTGATTTCTTACTTTGCTCATACCTGACACGGAGCGAAGTGGACCTTAGTTTCAGCGCTCTGCTTGGGTCAAAATATAAGAAAATATGCCTTGTGTGGAGCTCAGAAGAAACCTGGTAGAGGCAGGATCAGTAATTGGTGCCTGGCTTTAACTACAGATGTCTGACAACAGGCAGGTTGCTGTATCCTGCCAGAGTCTCAATGGACCTGCACCTTTTGGGAATAACTACTAATGAAGTCTAAAATTTCTCAGTAAACTTGTTAATAGGCGTCTCGTCGTTGGCAAGGTACCTCTGTAGTTACTCTTCAAGTCACGTAGTTTCTGAATAATTAACATCCTCCAAATTGTTCAAGCCTCTTATTGAGGACAGAGAGAGGCGTGGGCTGTTGGTGGCAGCCCAGGAGCAGGCAGGAGCACCGGGCACCAACTTTGGACTGTCTTTCTTTTTATTTGGCCTTGTCTGAAATGGATTTCAACTTTCAGGTCTTTTTCAAAGGTTTCCTTGTTTTTTAAGTTGGTACCAAACCAATGTTTCAGAATAAATTCTTCCTTATTTTGCAGCTCTGTATCCCAGAAGGGCCAATGCTTGTCTCCATTCTGTCATTTTTAAAAGACCCAGTAGAAAGATTAGGAGTGTTTCCTAAAAACAAAGAAGTGGGGGAAGATAAAGTCTTCATATGTAAAAAACACTCTTTCTCTTCTCTGAGGAAGAGTGATTTTACTTCAACTTTTTAAAGTGACCCATAAAAAAGAATATTTTACCTTTCTTCTCCATCAGAAGCAGAGACTGAAATTGTGCAGGCAGGGGTAGTGAAAAGGGATATAAGACCCCCTTCATTCCTGGTATTTTAAATTTAATCTTTTCTTAATGAGGAAAAGGAAAATATTTTTAAAGGAAGTGAAAATAGTAGTGTGTTTCCATCCCCACCACTTGTTTCTGCAGATTTTCTAACCCTTTTAAATTCAAACCAGAGAAAAATATGAAAGTTTGAGACTTAGGACATTTCCTGAAGAAAGCAAAATAAACCAACCAAGAAATCCATTGATGCTGCATATTTTTCTAAAAGGTGTATAGAAAAAAAGACCAGTTTTTAGGAACTTGTAGGGGTTGTAAAAAAAACAAAAACAAAAACAAAAAACCTCATGTAAACCTTACATGGTACCATAGGAAAAGTTTAAAAGAGCCAGAGCAAAGGAGAAAAAAATATTCATGGTAGTTGCGAGTCACAGAATCATAGAACAGTTTGGGTTAGAAGGGACCTTAAAGGTCATCTAGTTCCAACCCCCCTGCCATGGGCAGGGACACCTCCCACCAGACCAGGTTGCTCCAAGCCCCATCCAACCTGCCCTTCAACACTGCCAGGGATGGGGCAGCCACAGCTTCTCTGGGCAACCTGGGCCAGTGTCACCTTCATGAATTAAGTATGAAGGCACGGACAGAGCAGTGAAGTCCAGAGAAGGTCTTGTAGCAGGTTCAGGGCTGGGTATGGAAACCAGCCGTGACATGAGATGATGTGATTTGTATCAGGACCCTGCAAACACAAAGATCTATGTGCAAACACATAGGCAATGCCAGCACATTTTCTTCCCATGTGTGCACGGTTTTGCTCTCCACCTTCAGGGTGGTGTCACCACTGGAATAGAGGCAGCCCTGCAAGGCTTGGGAGATGTTTGCCACTGAAAACAGTGTTGTGTCCTGACACTGGCACCCACTGCAAGTTCATTGTCTCAACAGTAGTGAAGTTGTTTTCGTAATCTCCCTCTGTGATGTGAAAGTAATGGGGTTTTTTTTGTAATAGTTGTTTTTGGATTGTTGGGTTTTTTAATGTTGTGGGTCCAAGGCACAATAAATATTTTTTAAGCTGATGTTTCAGAGCAAACAACCCGAATAGCTACGCTGGGAGAGTCATCTGTTTTTCTGGGAAAAGTTGGCAACAAGAGGCAGGGGCTGAGCACCAGGGCTGGGGTCTGCAGGTTGGGATTTCACACCCCAGCAAAGCTTCCTGAGATGGGCTGTAACTCAGACAACCCCTGAGGCACCTGATCTACAGCTGTGTCCCAGCATTTCACACCCTGTTGGGAATAACACAGTCCTGCATCCCAGAGTGGCAGGATAGCCTGGCCACAGACCCCTAAGCACAGGTTCCCACATGCAGAGCTGAGGATAAATCCCCTAAATGGAATAAATTATTAGAGCTTTAACTGCCTAACTTGCCTTGACTATAGCGGGCAATTTGGCACTAAAACTTTAAGCAATGCTGCAGAGATTTAGGAGATACTCTCTTGGAAATGTTAAAAACATAACTTGTTTTTGGCCTTTGTTTTCTGAAGTCTGTGGTCATATGCAGAACTGGCCATAATGAAGCAGGTTATTTTAATAACCTCGTGGGTCAGTTGCAAAGATAACAGAGGCTGCAGTGACTTCAGAAACACAAAATAAAAAACCCACATGGAATTCATAAAACTTTCTTTTTTCTTTTTTTTTTCATTTTTCCCAGAGTAGAAGCACCTCCCTCAGCATGGTTTGAAATAAGTATCTTAAAACTGTAGTCTGATTTGTATACTACAGAAAAAAAAAAAAAAGTCCCTGCTCAAGTGTACTGCATGTGTGTCTACATGCAAACAAATACTGAAGAGGAGCTGGTGTGTCACAGTATCAAAGACTTTGTAGTGTCTGTGGTGTTCATCATGGAGAAGCTGCATAGGTTGATCTTGGAAGGTGACATTTATACCTCACCTGGTCTAGAGAAATGGTGTTGGGAGACCTGTAAATGCATTATAAAGCTCTGCAGCAACCTATTTTGTGTTCTTAAGTAATGGGGTTTGGAAACCAAAAATGTTCACCGTGGCCCCAGGTCAGGAATGTACTTGAAGCATGATGCCACAGGGCACTATGGCATCTAACTGGATTTAACACAAATCAGGAATGTCTGGCTTCCTGCAGGACTGATGCCTCACATAAATGCACTTAATTTAATGCATGCTAAAATGTTGCAGGGAATTTAAGCAACATTTTCAAATCTATAAGCTTTAGTTATGTTTATACTTCCATAGGCGCAAAATACCTAATTCTGGATATAATTGCTAATTTCCTGCTGTGTGATATGCTGTTATATTTGTAATCAAGACTCCCAGACAGGTAGTTTATGTGCACCTGAGTAAATAGGGAAGCCGTGTCAATTTAGTGGATATTACTATTTTTAGTGGAATAAAATACAGAAAAAGTAGCACCTCCACAACATCTGGGCAATCTTGTGATCCTGGCCCATAGTCAGTGTTCTGCTTTAAGCTAAAAACATGCAGAAAAAGCATAGGTATGGTATTTAATCAATAGGGTACAAGTTTTCGAACTGGTTTAAGTTTTGGAAAGTTAAGAGCTCCCTTCAAAAAGGAAATCAGAAATGTTATGGGGCGATTGCACAGCGGTGCAGTGTCACAGAAATACTTGGTGTCATAGTTGCTGGAGCTGCATCACCATCTCATACCTCTTCCTCCCTTCCCAGTTCCTCCTTTCTGTCATAATGGGGGAGAAATTGATTGCAAATGTGTTTTCTTGACCCCCTACTCCATACATGGTAGCACCTAACCTTAAGCAATGTTTCTACAGTCTCGCCTGTATTTACAGTAATTATATGCATAATGTAGCATATTATTGTCTGGACTTCCTGTTTAATCAGTACAGAGCTTCTTACAAGTGCAGCTGAAAAGGGCCAACAAAATTAAAGCTTTATATACCAAAACAAGTTTGATTTGCTAAGCTCCCAGCATTCCAAAGTGCACGGATTTGTTCCACCAAGTTTTGCAATGGCTTGCAGATGGGCAATGATTAATCAGAGAGCTAACTGTGAAGTAGTTTGCAATTAAACTGGAAAGCTCTGAAGCATGCTAATTGAATCAGAAAATTAGAGACACTGAGCAGTAATTGGCTATTTCTCATGCAGCAGGTGCCAGGCCACTCATCTGTGGAACAAGGTATTTAAGGCGCATTAGCACTAGTAAAAATACTTCTTGATATGGAACAGTCAGATTTTCTGCTCATTTTCACCACGGATGTCAAAACACACAGCTGTGATGTCGAGTGCCCACAGCTCATGTTGCAGGAGTTTGAGCAGGGTCGTCATGAACCTACATGTATGCAAAGTCCTACATCAGCTTGAAGGTGGGGTACTCAAGTAACTTCTAGTCCTTGTGGAGGAGTAAATCTCTCCTTTTTTCTTGTTTTGTTTTTTTGTTTTTTTTTAAAGTAAACTTAGCACAGTGTTTTTAGCAGTAGCAAGTGCAGGTTGTGAGGTTGATCACCAGGTGCTAATAACCACCTCCAGGCTGTGGGGCAATGATGGGCTCTGCCCCTCCTGGTCCCACTTACCCCGTCCCTCTTCTCAGTCCATGATGAAAAAAGAGACTTCTTTTTTTTTTGTTTTGTTTTGTATTTTTTTTCTGTGCACTGCTTATGCATGTGGAGATTAGTGGAGTGTGGATTACTGAGGTTCTGTGAATTGCATAAATGAGGCACCATCACTCTTGTTCCATTTTTCTTTTTTTTCTGCAGATTTAAAAAATTGTAAGTTTCCAGTTGAATATTAGTTGAGGGCATCAACAGTATAAATCTAATACTGCTGTGAGCTTAGTAGATGCATAAAGCCAATTCATATCATGTCTCAGCATGATTTTATATCTTCTAATTAGTACCACCATTTTATAGAGAGCACATGCAATGAAAGTTTGTTTGCTGTGCCAACAGGGACCAGAGCACATACAGTAGCTTTGCTGTAGTGGAGTGATGGTGCTGTATGAGCACAAACGACTTGTAGCCTGAGCAGTAGGTAACCAGAAGAGAGTGGGATTTAATAAGTGAAATGGTGGAGAGTTTTTACAGAGACATAACCATTTTCAAATTAGACTGGGTGGGGCGCATGATTTCTTTCTTCACAACTAATTAGAGCTTGGTATGCTTATTAGTGAATTAAAAAAAAAAAAAAAGTATTAAAACACAAATGCACTGCATCATATTACTCTGAGTATCGAGAAGCAGAATATTACAATATTCAAATGCTAATCATATCACTTAGCAGATGACTGCAGAAAGTGTATTTGAACTGAGACATAAATTATAAATTGTAAACAGTGCATAGGGGATATGTTATAACTGTGTCTCATTTAAATTAAGGCAGGGAGTTTTCTCTGAAGCAGATTATGTGCCTTCATTAAGTTTTAAAGTCCCCCCCTATAATGTTTTATTAAGATCACTTGGCACAGTGTTTCCCAAACTGGGTGTTAGCAGCATGTGCTGGTGGAGGTGGTCCAGGTGCATTGCTGCACTCCACGGCTCTGCGTGCTGTTCACACACTTCCCAACCGATGCACGCTGGTGACTTTTCCATCCAGCACCGCTCCCCAAAAATCCCAATGCCTTTGCTTTCTTTACTTGAAAGCAGCTCCAAAACATTTACATGATCAATGTTTGTAGCTGGAGGGATAAAGTTTGCTCTTCCACGGACAAGTGAGAACATATTGATCATTTTATTCTATTTGCTATTTCTAAATTCAATATACCTCTGGAGTCGATAAGCGAGATCGAGAGCATATTCTTTTTTTGTGTGCCTGCTTGTAGCTTGTTCTCAAGATCCAAGATACATTTTTGATTAATCACGAATGCTCTGGGGTCATGGAGAGCAAATGTGTTTGTGGAGTGTCAGCTGATGCTGTCAGATAAATGTCTTAAGCTTAGCCAGGGTTCATGCCCCAGCTTTAGGCTGTGCCAAAAGTCTCCCCTTGTTGAGGCAGATAACAGCTACACTGGAGGCGACCGAGCTGTTTGTTCACTGAAAGGGCTGACCTTGCCATATGGGGCTACAGTCAGGTGAAAAAAAAAAAACACCGCCGATGGTTTAATTGAAACTTTAAAAATCTTAACTTTGTGCATTTTCCCCGTCTTCAATGCAAATGATTTCTGCATTCCCCTGCCGGCGCCTGTCCGCCCGGCCTCTACCTGGCCACCGCAGTCTCCTCTGGCTGCAGCAACGAGCCTCCTCTGATAACCTCCCTGCCTTCTGAGAAACTTCTGGCAAGGTATTTTTACACGGGGCCCAAAGAGGGGGAGAAGCCCTGCCTGCAAAAATAAACATTTTTTTAAGGACAGTTCACATTTCAGCTGCTGGAGCGTCCCGTAATCTCGAGCTGGTGTCCCAGAGCAGGGGGCACACGAGAGGGATGCTCAGCAATGCCTCCCCTCATCTGTGAAGGCTTTTAGCATCACCTCCAGCTCATCCAGAGCAGTTGGTCCTCTGTGAGGAGTCCTCAGGCACAGATAAGGAGCAGCAACACAATTGCTGAGCCAGCGCCTGGAGAGCATGTTGCACCAAGGCTGGTTTGTAGTGCTGAAGGCAAGAAGATGGATCGTATGGTGGTGCATGAATAAGTGAAAACTCCCAGGGCTACTTGTGGGCATTTGTTATAAACCACCTCCCATCTCCCCAAAAACGTATTTGTTCTTGGCTCCAAAGATTATGCTCCACTTTTTCTTTTCTCTCAAGAAGTTCATGCTGTCATGGGTAAATCATCGGGGCTAATTAGACGCAATAATGCTCCAAAAAATTTAAAAAGAAAAAAAAAAAAGATATAACACATCTGTCATGAACTCCCACCAGATCTCTTGGAAATGAGACATTTTTAATATTTTATGCTGAACACAAAATATCTTGAGGAAATGGTTTTATATTCTGTGTACCAAAACAAAACCTTCAGTGTCAAACGAGTAATACTGTCTAAGCAGCCCCTTAAATGCTGTTATTTCAAATCTTTCTGCTCCTAAAATATAAATCTCATTTTAATAAAATGTACTCTGTATTAAAAAGAAAAGTTGCAAGGAATAATGAAGAAAGTGCAATTTATGTCTGAAATTTTATTTGAAGCCTGGAGTGCATCCTGCTACAGGAAAAGAAATTACCATTTTTACAGTGACTCTTAGAAACAGAGATTTTTATTTTTTTTAATGAGATGTTTTCAGCTAACAACTAAATCAAATTAAAGGCAAATATTTTGCACTTTAAACTAATTTTAACTAAACCTCTAGCTGCTTTTGTTCTAAAAATAACTTTGTCTTCCTTAAAACAATATTTAACATAGAGGTTTAAATCGTGTTCTCCTACTTTATGTTATTAACAGTTAAATGTTTTTGTTTTGCATATTTATCTGCTGTGTGTACAGGGGAGAGAAATTATGCATTTGAGAAAGACACATTTGAACACTTTTGGTGGATAAAAGTTGAGCAAATTCTTACTTCAAGTTTATTCTTGATGGCAGGTCACAGATGAATAAAAGTGCTTACCTGAGTGACAGGAAAATGCACTTAATCAAATTTCATTAATCAAAATAAAGATCCAAATAATTTGTTTAAATACGTAGCCTAAGAAAAGTTATTTAAATAGATAGGTAATCCTTATTAAAAAGAGAAAGATATCCAACTTGGCACATCTGCAAGTATTTCTACATGATGACCATGTTTTTCCTGATGTGCAAAAATACATCTTTTCTCCAGCACGGTGTTTGCATTCACCATTTCTGCAGCTTTTTTTGCCAGGACAGCCACCAACTGTGGGTGGTGTCCTTGTATGTCTTCAGCTCCATTATGTCTTGCAAATCCAAGCAGGAATTTATCATGTAGGAGCCCTGTGTGAGGAAGGGGCTCAGCACTTTGGTTCATCAGGTGGAGGGAGGAACTCTGCATGTTGCAGAAGTGGCCCTGAGCAGGTGATATCTGCAGTGGTATGGGGACACCTTACACCATAGAAATCATGGTGGTCCTTTCATGTCAGCTTTGAGGGAGCTGTATATAATTATATATATTTATGTATTTTAATATATGTTATTTATATTAATCTTTTTTGTATATATATGTGCGTACATTACTGCCCTCAGGCTCAGCTCAGCTAGAAAGGCAGGGTAGAAAAGGTGAGTGAAGAAATAAAATTATCGACGAAATTAGATCAAAGAAACATCAGAAGTCTTTATCAGCAAATTTGTCAGTGCAGTTGTGCTGAAGGTCTCCTGCAAACAGTTCATTGACCCGGGTCCCCCCTCAAGTTATTCCTTCCAGTGGACACAACGTTCCTTGGGTTATTAATGTGTTCTCCTTTATTCTTCCTGGTCCTGTCGTTTTTCCTTCCAGTTTGCAAATTGTCAACCAAGAGTAGGAGAGATTACTTTAAAAATTTAGATGGTTTAGGCAGTTTACTACCACAAAGGAATTTCTTAATGATATGACCAGGATTTTTCAGGCTCAGAAAGCAGCTCAGAATAACTGAAGGAGATACTTGCTTTGCTGCAGCTAGACTTTGTGGGAAATGTTGGCCATCTTCTAGCTACAACAGAAACTTTAATATAGTTAACAAAGGAACTTGTAGAATGAGCTGAGACACTGCTGTCCTGAGAAGTCACAGGTAAGCATCTGTCAAGTCAGGTTTGCAAAAGAGGTGTCTGATTTGTTCAGCAGAAATATGAGGGACCTCTGTCATCTCCTTGGGAACTTGGCATCTCTGAGGCAGGTTCTGCCTTCCTGCAGGAGAAGAGGCAAGATACAAGCTTCCCTTTAACTGGTGAAGACAAGTGAAGGCAAAGCAAGACCATAGAAAAGATGAAAAGATAAACCCATATGGATGTGTACTGGGAGAGGGGCAATGGACACCTTGCACTGACTCTGACCTCTATGGATATGCATGCCAGGAGGGATGGTCAGTATTTTATTTTTCCTGGTTGAGAACACAAAGTGTCAACCTCCTTTCTGTTTCAGTTGCCCATCTTTGCTGGTGCCTGCAAAAGTGGTTTCTTGGCCTGTCAGAGGGTGTAAGCCACTAAAACATGTTTCCACCATTAATGATGGAAACCTGAGACCATGATTTTCCAGCAGTTATCAGCTGCCCCTGCTAAGGGAAAACACTGGGTGTTAGGCAGAGCTCAATGATGCCTGGTCCATAGAGATGTATGCACTGAGTCTGACCTACCCTTGGTGTAGTCATAGAATCATGGGATGGTTTGGGTTGGAAGTGACCTTAAAGATCATCCATTCCCAGCCCCCCTGCATGGGCAGGGACACCTCCCACCAGACCAGGTTGCTCCAAGCCTCATCCAACCTGCCCTTCAACACTGCCAGGGATGGGGCAGCCACAGCTTCTCTGGTCAACCTGGGCCAGGGTCTCACCTCCCTCATTCTAGGTTGTTTTTTTCCTTGTATTCTAGTCTGAATCTCTTTTAGCTTAAAACCATCACCTCTTGTTCTGTCACTACATGCCCTTGTCAAAAGTTTGTTCCCATTGGGCCTCTTAACACGTTTGGGAGGAGAAGTACTTCCCTGAAAACTGTTCCAGTGTGTGTCCTGTGAGGCTGCTTTTTCCAGCCTCATGTGCTTAGATGTGACCTCACTTCATCAGCTCCCTTCCATGCTAATTCTGCATGAGATGAAAGCCAGCCCTGCTCTCTTAGCCCAGCATCAGTTTCTCCTTAGAGAGATCTTCCTGGACATGGCAGAGCCACACAGGGGACTCCCCTGAGCTTTGGTGAGAGCAAAGCCAGATGGATGCAAGTTCTGCTTCATGAGAGAGAGCCTGGCAGTCAGAGTTAGAGATAGGTAACTGTAGGCACTGTACAAAGCTCCCCCAAATTTTTAAATCTAAAAAATAAGAAAGAAGTCCTGGGCACAAAACCCTGTTGTATGATATGAGAGAAGCTGTCAAAAGGACCAGAAGCCTGGTTGTTCTGATTCTTTGCAGGCATTTTAGCAAAGGAGAGCTAATTAAGTAGGTCTGGAGAAGTTTATGAAAAAGGTTGCACAAGTCCTTGGAGGACTGTGTAATGAGCTGGCCAGAGTTTGAAACAAGATGGGTTGGTCAGGCAGGAGGTAGGATGGTCTCATGCATCTGTGTTAGTAACTTAAAGTGCCAGAGGATGGTGCAGAGCACTGGTATGCAGCTGCCTGTGCTTTTGTGCTCCTCTTGCAGCTGCTGGTGCACCTTAGCCTGTGCCAAGGGATGTTCTCCAGGCACCACTCTGGAGCCAGAGTTTCCCTGGGGCTGCTCCCAAGGGCGTTGCCATGGTTTTGGATTTTAGGGCTGGGTAGAGCTTAGTTTAGGGAGGACATGGGCCATTTGGGTCCAGCTGTATGCCGTGCCCAGCAATGTTCCTGGTCATGTTTAATTACCAGCATAGACAAAACCCCTGGGCTCTAACAGTGTAAACAACCTCCTCTAGTTAGACATGATCAAGAAAGTGGAGCTGGTGAAGGATGAAGAGAGAAGAGTGTGTGGTTAAAGCTGTAAAATATGAGAAGAATGTATTCACAGTAACTTTCAGGAGTATCTGCAGGGCCAGGGTTCGTTGGCAGGAGCAGAGCAAAAGACAATGTGGTGGCCAGGGTCCCATTGGTGACCCTGGGCAGCAGCACTGGCTTGAACAAAACAGGTGAGAATAGATTTAGGGATGTTACAGGGGATTTACACAACAGCAGCCACCAACGTCAGCCAAGTGTCAGTCCCAGAAAATACAGAGCATGGGACCTCATGTTAATGAAAAAAAAAAATGTAGTTTTCATTGGATTTTCACCTTTGTTTTCAGTGTCCGTCACAGACATACATTTAGCAACAGAAACTCAGCTCTTTCAAAGCTGCATTTCTTATTATGATTATGTAAATGTTGCAAGTTGATTAAGTCTTTGTAGTTATGTTTTGGCTCATAGCAACATCTTTATCAGCAGCATAATTCATACTGCAGCAGTTAGTATGACACTAGAGAGAAGTATCAGTTTATTTCTTGGAGCTAATTGGCTTCACTACATAGTTCAAAAATCACTGGCATCTAGTCAAACCCTATGCACAGAAAATGCACCACACTAAGAAACTGAGATCTGATATTAGCTGTATTGCTATTAAATTTAAATGAATGTGTGTCCCACCTATATTTTTTATTTTTTAATGTTTTAAAGCTTTGTATTGCAATGTAAATACTGAAACAATCTGATTCAGTCTGTCTGTTTTGTCTATCAGGTACACGGCTGTCACTCTCGCAGAATTCTTTTGGAAATGCAGAATGAGTTTCTTTAACCATATCTTTATTCTTGTGTATTTTAGAAAGGAAAGATGTGTAAGCATTTTCACTAATGCATATGTTTTTGAGGAGATTAAACAAATGATAACCTGGATATAACCCAGATAAAAAGGTGTGATTTTAAAGAGTAGGAAATTCACTAGGGATATAAAGAAGGAAAACTTCAGGTTTTATTTTATATTTCAGCTCAGAGAAGGCGAAGAAATTACATCAGTCACACTAATCTTGTTTAATTTTCTTTATTATTTTCCTTTTTTTTTTAGTTTTAAATAATTGTTCTTTATTATGTGTTTGTTCAGTGCCTACAGTTATTAAGAGCTGCCTGGAGGATGGACAGTGATGGCAGTTTCACCCTCACCTTTCTAATCTGTTCTGGCCCTTCTGAGCAAATGTTAGCACAAGTGGCAGAAGTGGGGACAAGAGAATGATGGATGGGGCTTAGGGAAGCAGGATCAGTGGTGGGGTGGAAAAAGGCCCAGGAAAGGAAAATGCATCTCTCTGAAATACTTCATCAGTTGCAAGCAAGAGCCACTGGCTCAAAAAAACCCTTTTTTGGGCTTCTCAGGGTGGGTGGCAGTGGAGGAACCATATCTGGTGATGCTGAGAAAGAAACCTGTGCACTGCTGGGTGACCCTGGCTTCTGACATTTAATTAAGGTTTTTTCAGTTTGCTTCATCCTTCCCATTTTAAGACTGCAGAGAAGACCCTCAGCAGCAGCAGAGTAGACGTTGCAATGCATGAAAATCTATGGTTTCAAAAAGAGACATTTAAAAAATGCTCAATCCAACAATAAAGCATCTGCCTTTGTTTTGTAGCAGTATGGTGCTTGAGCTGGCTTAAACCACAGGAATGCCTCCGACCTCCTGGCTGTCCAACAGAGCAGTGCTGTACCCTCCTTCACCTCTCTGAACTGTGGGGAAGAGAGGAGGGACCGATACAAATTTCCCTTGGTAGTGAGACATGGGCTGTAAGCAAGTGCTGCAGCATCTGTACAGCCGAGTCTCACCTTGTGAAATCTTTAGGCTAATTTTCCTCATGAAAGTTCATGTTACCAGTGCTAGCTAATGCCCAGCCATGCCCAGCTTCTCATAAGCCCACAGTGGTCCATTTACCTTTTCAAAAGGCGGCTGCAGGCGAGTGGAAATGAGACCTGAGGCACCGCGAGGTTTGCACCTTATTAAAATGTAGGCTGAATTCCTTACAGCACCTGCTCAAGTATCTTGTATAATCTTCTATCAGGATTGTATCTCCACCTCGGTTTGTATGACATTACCTGTTTTGAATAGGACAAAGGCTTGCTGCTGCTGTCACGCCTCTTTCAATATTCATCTGCTCCTTTGCGGATGCCATTTTTTATCAGGCGTCCAGAAGAGCATCTCTCTGCCGACCTGCTGCATCACTCTTAGCCTGGCCTGATTTCTGGGGAGACAAGCTCAGACCTGGATGCTTTTCCTCTCCGTGGCAGAGCAGAGGGACGTCTCTGGTGCCTGCTCTGCTGAGAAGGTTGATTCATGTGTAAATCACTGGTTGCCCTTTATTTGCTGGCTCCATGGAGAGTACACACGCAGATAAAACACTCGGTGGGTCAGGGCTGAGTACTTGCCTGTTTCTCCCATGGCCTCGATGACAGGGCTAGGGCTGTTGTCACAGATTATCAGACGTGCTCTGATGTCTTGTTGTTATTTACTCACAGCGTGGCACACAAACACAAAACCCAGCAGGCAGGAGGCTCTTGCTGCAGCTGTGGGGCACCGTTGCCGCCAGCCCATGGTGCCAGGGGTTCTGCACATCTGTCTTTATATTGAAGCATTTTGCTTGAAATACCTGCTGTACCTGGAGCGAAAGCATGCTCCAGGCTTCTCAAGCCCTCTGCAGAAAAAATAAATAAATCAGGTATTAGCTGAGCACAGTCACTGCTAAGATCTTAGATAAAGAAGTGGCAGAGGGAGGGTTGTGCCAGTTTTGCACTGAAACCCTGTTAGAGTTTGGTTTCACGTGCTCGTGACTCCCAGTCATGGCACTGAACAGCTCTCAAATTCCTCCAACACCCCGTGTTGTGTCTCATTTAATAATGTAGTTATAATATATTTGTCTACTTTACAACTGTATTTGTATTGGCATATAAAGTGTGCAGCAGCTGGGAACTGTGTGGGGGTGGCAGAAAGTTATTTGATCTACAAAATCAGTTACCTGTCACTCAGTTGCCTTTCACTGAAACATAATAAAGAATCATTATGGGCCTATTAGCAGTGCTGATGTAAATGCATTTTATGTGCCATTTTCAGATCAACAGTTACCCACACAAAAGTAAAGTTGTTAAGTACAACCTTCTTTGTTTAAGAAGGCGAATCATAAATCAGGGAAGATATTAAGCTTATGAAATGAAAATTCAGGACCCTGAGGGTTTGATCTATTGGGTGAGCTTCAGCTTAGGCATCAGGGGCTATCCACCCCTTCAATAACCAGTAGACAAAGTCATCTATGCTAACATATTGCTTTCCACTTTTGTAACAGTGCTATGAATGCTTCTTAAAAGGCTTTTGGGGGAGGGGGGGCGGGGAAGGTGGGAAAGCCAGCCTTTTAATCTATTTTAAAAACATGAAATTAAATGTCTCAGACTGGATTAGGAGAGTGAGGGTATAACTTGTTGCACATGGGTTTTATATCTCCCGTGAGAATTCTTTTCTTTTTCATTGTTATTAATGATATCACATTTTTGTGTATAATATTGATGCTATTGAAATCACTTAACAGCTTTATTTGCCAGAGAGAACCTGTCTAAAAAAAGAAAGTTGTTAATGCTAATATTTTGAAATTCACCTCACATCCCTTGTTACTCTTTTAGTTATTTAAATTCCATTTTGAACATTCCGACAGTTTCAGAATCTAAGTTTCCTCTTGATCTTATCGATGCAGTTTGAAGCAAGTGTCTTCAAAGCCACCCATAAGTGCAGTTTTTGTCTCTTTTCATGGATTAGCAAAGCCCACACTGGGGGTAAGAAGAAAATTTGGAGTATGGTGAAGAGCCAGTTCTCCTCAGTCTCTTTCTACCCTCTCCTGCACACAGTTAATTTCATCAGTCCACCCCAGCACCTCTGGCCCCTGCCGTGGGGCTTGGGGATGAAACACAAGATGGAACGCCGTGCATCCCAGCTTGCTCTTAGCATCTAGGAAAGGAAAGGTTCAGTAACTTGGTCCAAAAATTTAGTTGCTAATACCCAAAATGAGCCATCATGGGGAAATGGCAGGTTATGCCCAGGCAGGAATTCAGGTGGAATGTTTGGCACCCTGAGATACTGGCTAGTGACAGCAGTGAGGGCTGCAGCTTGAGTAAGTCTTGATTTAATTGCACTGATAAAAGCTACGTTCTTAGCTGCAAGCCTACCTGGCTGTATAGGATCCTTAGTTCTAGTGTGATGCAGCCTTATCAGTAAAAAAACACATTTTCTGAAAGGTACTTTGGTAACCCTGACTCAAAAACACACAGGAGAGTTAGGAGAGGGATGTGGGTTTTTTGCAGCAATATCAACCTGTCTGTATAGTAACAGAAGTGAAATATTTGGCAGTTCTACGTGCATACAAATATGCTTCATACATGTAAGTATGCAGCATAGTACACAAATACAACATTTACTTAATATAAGCAACAACATTCTGTGGCAATTTTCCTAAGAATATATTTTATACATCTGTGAGGATATATATGAGATATAATTACATGACAAATAAAAATATTTGAAGGTAGTGAACAGATTTGTTTATACGCATAGTCATTTACTTACCAGGATAGCTGATCTCAACTGCAGAATTCTTATTTATGTTGTCCCACAAACATGCATTCAGATACATATGGAGCTATACTCAGCAACAAGGAGCAAAAACCAGTGGTAAAAACAAATCTTTACTTCAGAGGACTTAGTCCTTGGCGTACATGGGTGCTGTGTGTTGAAGTACAGTACAGATGGAATGGAGATAGCAACACAATTAATGAGGTGGGGGGGCTTTCAGTGGGATCCTGCATTGTCTTTATTTTAAAGACAAAGCCAAGTCAGGTGTCTGATGTGGAGGTAAAAGCAGGCAGATTTTTGGGTGGGCTCAGCATACATTTGTGCGTGAGAAACGTGCACCCAGTTGCACACCTGATTTGTGTGCACAGGCATTGTGATTTATGAGCACAAATGAGTAAATATGCTACAAATTATGTATGCACTTAAACTGCATGACATTTTAAAAATTTGCATGCTATTTGCATGACATTTAAAATCCAATCCCACTGGAGCAGGCCCCGATACCCAGTGGGGAGAAACAAGCAAAGGAGGTCATGGAGCTAAAATGACTTTTGGCAACTTTCCCCATGAAGGGTGGGACCATGGCAAAGAGGGAAGAGGCCTGCATGTGATCTTGTGCTCTCCATTATGTGTCATTTATTAATAGCAAACATCTCTGGTGCAGTTTTAGATCTGAGCTGAGTCAATACTTCTAAGGAGCCACATTTCACATTCACGCAACTTAACGGCACAAGGAAAGTTTTGTTGTTTTATCATTATTTCGTTGAAGGCAGAAAAGCAACAACAAAGCTAATGTCACAAAGTCAGGGTAGCAGTAATTTTTATCACTGTGCATCTCACTGTTTTCTGGATTACTTTGCAAATAATAAATCAAATTCCTCCTCAAGATGACATGTCAGTAATTTCAAATTTGATTAGCTTTATATGAAGGATGTTGATACATTTCTACATGAAGGAACCTTTGATAGGTCAGCAGAGTGACAACCTTAACACTTGTAATGCCCCTTTGTGACAGTGTGGCATGCTGAAATAATGTTAAGCTACTCTAATCTATAAAACCCTGGGGATTCTGGTTGGGGTATGGCTCAGCAAGCTTGACTTTGGCCCATTCCTCCTAAGAGGAGCTGGAACATGGAATAACTGTTCAAGAATTTTTCTGGTTTTATTTTTAATGTCATAAATGAAAACAGATGAGACTGAAGGGGAGTATCTACATCATCCATTGCCATGCCCCATGTTTTCAAGCTTCCAGGTGAAGGAGATAAATCCCAAGGAATCCATAGGACATTTGATGTGCATGACTGTAGAGTTCTGAACGACATCAAATGTAAAGGAAGGCAAAAATCAGTGGTTTTAAGCACTGCTTCCTGATGTGGAATATTTCTCTGTCACTGAAGCTTTGTGAAATTGCCTGTTTTCCATCATTTCGTAGTTAAAACTTGTTACACATTCACAGCTCAAACATTCCTGTTAGCAAAAAGTGCCAGAGAAGAACAGCTTCATGTCTCCACTTGTGTAATGTTCTATCTTTATTTTCTTTGAAGAGGCTATGTGGGGTAATGTATGGATTGAAAAGTTGGCAATTTTATTAAATGAAACACATTTCCAGTATTTCTTTTCAAAGAATCAGAAGGCAAATTCTTTTAGTGTTGTTTTTTTTTCTGGCTTCAGATTTTTTTTCTCACTTTTACTTACACATTTTATGCACATTAAGTAAAAATCAGTCATATATCAGCATACATATCTCAAGCCCTTTAAAGAAAACACATTATTACCTATTACCTAAGAAACCTGCCAAGTAGTCTGCTATGCTTAAAGACATTACTTCAAATTTGGGGGAAGATATTTTGGAGTGGAAGAACATTCAAAACCCAAAAACATCAGTAAAGCCCAATGACTGTTGCTCATCAAGCTGATTTGTGTCTTGTGCACACTGGCCTTTCTGTAATGGGTTAGCAGCTCAGTTTCCCACTTCAGAGAGTTAAATATATGGGATATACCTATTTAAGAGATAAATGTTCATGCTCTTTTTGCATTCAAGACAAAGGGAATAGAAAAGTTCTTGTCCCGAAAATCTGCTCAGTAATTGGAGAGTTTTTAGCAAATAAATGAGAGGCTGATGCACACCAGGGCCCTTTCTGTTAGGGCATATGCACACGTGCCTATGGTAGGAGAGGCAGCATTTTCCTTCCCTAGGGTCTCAGAAAATGAAAAGGGTACAGATAGATGTATGGGTTAAGTGTCTCTGTAGGAATAAATCAAGATGCTACAACGTTATGCCAGTTCAGAGCCACAGAGAACTGGGATTTTGGCATTAGCAGGTTTTGTACTGCACTGAGCAGAGGTGGTGAGCAAAAAATACCCCTCTGTGTTTGCACAACAGCACCCATCACTGCCAAGCCCAGGAGGCATGTGGTGACAGGGCACTAGTGAACAGAGCAACGAGCAGTAGTTGGTAACATTTAAAAGATACTGGCCATAAAACATGGCTAGGAGTGTGCAGCATGTGTTGTGTTATCTGAGTGGTAGCGTGATGCATGAGCAGTATAATTGTCATAAATATGCTGCCAAACGTGGATGTTTGTACAGGTGATTGCCTCTCTGGGCAGATAAATGCTTTTTTAATTTGCCTGGCTCGTTACATATTTTGTGTGAGTATTAGGTACCTGCTTTTGAAACGAAGCCTTTTATGGCTTGACTGGGGTCAGCAGATTTTCTGTATTTGAAACTGATCAATTAAATTGTTGTTTGGGGGTAATTGATTCTGTTTGCTGCAGAGTGGCCTGTGGCTGTGTCCCCCTTCCTTTTTATCTCACTCAAAGAATACTGTCACGTTAGCACAGAAATGTATGTGCTAGCAGCTGAAGCAAGGAGAAGAGACAGTGCATGGCTGTTGTTCCAAAATGAGAACCTCATTGTATGTCATAGCATCATACATCATACAAACCAAAAATTTAGATGCAGTGTTCTTTTCTAAAGGGTTATCCTTAAGACTGCCATTGCTGCATTTATGACTCTTCATACTGGTTTGGGTTTGTTTTTTTTTTTCATTTGTTCATTTTTTTTTTCACTGTTCTGTTAACCAAACCTTGAAAAATAAGTAACTAATGCCATTGGCAGCAAACTTCAGGGATGATTTTATAGAGGCATGTGATGTGATTACTACAGGATATGTGATGTGATTATTACAGAATAATATTGCTTTCAGTGACCAGACATGCTTACCTCCAACAATGCATGAAGTGTTCAACATTTTAATTAATTAACATTACCCACTGCTGTACACAGAGACAGACCAGTTGAAGCTCCTGCTACGGCAGGCAATGACAAAGTGTAAACATTTTGTATTTCAGACCTTTATGCTTTTACATATGTTGTGTCCTCAAGAGCAGTTTGTCCCCTGCAGTGAGTACAACTCTGCAGCTCCTTTCTTGCACCACTGGATTTGCAGAACTGTGGCTTGTGCATCCCCATCCCCTCGGGACAGGCACGTTCAGCCCATCACAGGGTTACTCAGCTCCTCTACTAGTTTAGATCCTCACGCTTCAGGAATTTTTGGTGGACCACCTTAGGAGAAAGTTGCAGGAAACCAGTTATTTTGGCTTGACAAGAGATTTGGTTTGAATAGGCAGGAGACCAGGATAAGAGACTCCTATGAAACAAAGGCCAGCTCACTTAAGTGTCTATGGAGGGGATCCCATTGATGCACATAGTATAATGAAAGGATTCATGATCTCTTCAAATCCATGCCGGTCGTCATCTCATGAAGGAATTAACTAATTGAAACAAGGCTTTCAGTTGCTTTGTTGTGTACCTCACTCATCTGTTTTTCCATAAAAATTCATTATGTCTGTGTTAACGCTCCTTCTTTACAGCAATCACAACAGCATAATGCAACTAGGCTCTCAGGTTGAAATAAGAGTTGCCATCAGGGAGGTTAAGATAAGTATGGCTCATAGGTTAGTAAATATGACTGATCCTGAGAGGTAGGTTTGCTCTTCTTCAGCTACTGGGAAGTTAGGTGACCTGGAAACCTTGGATGTAAGAAAACACATGAGCTGTGCCTTTCCACTGGCAAAGATCAGAGAGCCAGCTCAACTGCCAGTGATTCAGTGGTAAAAGATCGATGCTTGTGATGAGGCTCCTGCCTGCAGATGCTCCAAAAAACACTCCTCAGAGCTTGGGAACTATGTAAAGATTTTTTCCCCTAATGAGATTAATTCCCTATTGATATTCTTCCAAATAGCCATTAGTTTTTGCTTTAAACACCTGTGGGTTTTTTTATCCCAACACCTAGTTTCATTCACTACCCTCGTAATGACCAATATGCACTCCACATCATTGTGCTACATGACTTTCCCATATCCAGGCTGTTTTACATTCCCCTTCATTTACTCATTGTACTGCATTATAAATTATACTATTTCACATTCTGCTACAAAAGCCCAGGCTCTTTGGACCAGCTCTGTCTACTCCCAGATAATAGCTGCGGGTCAGTGGAGGATCCTGGTGGAAAAAGGCACAAGTGATCCTCAAGGGCAGCACAAAACTCTATGCAATACAGACAAAAGCTGTACCAGGGTGGCACCAATAAGCACTGTCATCCTCCACCCCCTGTTTTGCCCCCGAGCCATACTGGCATTCACTGAATTGAGTGTCCTTAACTTGTCCCTTCAAATATTCTCTTATTGTAGTTTTCTGTGCATAGTTTGTTTTCTTTTACCACAGTAAGAACAAGAAGGGAAATCTTATCATGTGATGGCCTCTTGCTGCTGGTCAGTTGCAGAGGTGGAAATTTTAGATGCAGAGTTTTGGCTCAGAGATGTGGGCTGGTGAATTGAAGCAAAGGAGCTGAGAGTATTAGAGTAGCATATTGTCACCTCCTCAGTGAAACAAAGCTGAGGGGGAATGAAGCATCGACCCAGTCAGTCAGTTTTGTCTTTGCTGGGAGAGGATGAGCCTTCCAGGAGGTTGTTCTCAGGTAATCTGGAAAGTCACATCCCCCTGTGGTCCCCAAGCTTTCTTCCTCTCTTCCCCTGCATGTCTGCCCTCCTGTCCCTGCTGTGTCCAGGCTGTCTGCTGTTCCTCATCTCTGCATCCCAACCTCTCTATGCAGCCAATTTCCTGCTTTTCCATGTCTTTCCTTCTCATGCAAACCCACCTGCTTGTTCTTCCTGTGCCTCTTTGCTGTGATCTTTTTGCACAATCTCCTCTCCTGGTCCACTCTTTCATCTGCCTCCCAGGACTCGCTGTCCTCTCTATTTCTATTAAGCTGTTGGGTTTTTTTTCCCCCGTTCTCCCCTTGTTTTGCCTGCATTTGGAGCCCAGGACAGAGTTCTGCTGCCTGTGCTTAGTTCCTGTGCCTGATGCCACAATTGCCTGCAGCATCTGGGAGCAGCAGTTGAAAAAAAAAAAACACAAAAAAAACCCAAAACAAAACAAAAAAAAAAGTTTGGCTCAGCCCTGTGAGCCCTGGGCTGGAGCTTGCCCGTTGCAAACAGCATCTTCAGAGGAGTCCTTGGCCAGTTCAGCTGCCAAAATCTGGGAACTCTGTGCTGAGCATATGCAAATGAGACTTTTCAAAGGCTTGTGACTAGGCAAAAAGCTGGGTGGTTTTTCATGGGAACTGCAAAAGGACAACAGGGACCCTACCTTCCAAATTTCAAACTATTGCTGTGAAGAATAGAAGCACAGGAGCTGCTCAGCAAAATTCTTGTAAGGCTTTATTTTCTTTTCTTTTCTTGTTTTTTTGTTTTGTTTTGTTTTTTTCCCCAACAGGGGCAAAACATGTTTTTCCTCAATCTTATTTCCTGAAGTGACTAAATCCTTTTAGCTGAAACATAAAAAAATAATAATAATCAGCCTGAGGCAGAGACAGAGCATGGGAATTTTCATCCCAGATACTTAGCTTGGCAAAATTTATAAGCAACTGAAAACAAGCCCTTATAAAGGGAACTATAGAGATCCCCAACTACAGAGGACCTACTTGCATTATACACAAAAGTCAGATAAGAATATCTCCGTGACCCATTTGGGATACTAAAGCCAATTAAAATGTATCTGCTTGTCATATTCCAGAAATCCATATTAAGTAATGGGTGTCCTAAGGAAGCATTTGGTTTTAGCACTTCTCAGGCCCTACCAAAGCTGTCACATCGAGCTGATTTGCTAAGCATGCCTGTCACAGATTTATTTTATTAGGTTTATTGGGGTTTTTTCTCTTGGTTCTTTTCTTGGTTTTGTTGGTTTGTGTTTTTTTTTCTTTTGTTGTGAACTTGAATACTTGCACACACATTAGAAGTCCAGCCCAGTCAAGTCCAGCAGCAGATGCCTTCGAGGTGCATCCCTAGCATCTCCTGGGGTGTTTTTTTCATCCAGACCTCTGGCAAAAACATTTCCTACCAGCATCCCTGCACTTAGGTTTACGGGTCAAATGGGTTTTAGGGTCAAATCCTGATGCTTCCACCTCTTGCCTAATCATGGTAGTGGATGGAATGTGCTTCCACCATGAGGGCTGTGGATTTGTGTTCCTCACTTGTTTTATAGAAACATAGAAACATATAATTGTTTTTATTGGAAAAGGGCTTTAAGATCATTAAGTCCAACCATTAACCCAGCCCTGCCAGGGCTACCACTGACCCATGTCCCTCAGCACCACATCTACACGGCTTGGAAACCCCTCCAGGGATGGGGACTCCACCACTGCCCTGGGCAGCCTGGGCCAGGGCCTGACAACCCTTGCCAGCAAGAAATTGTTCCCAAGATCCAATCTCAACCCCCCTGGCACAACTTGAGGCTGTTCCCTCTTGTCCCATTGCTTGTTCCTGGGGAGCAGAGACCGACCCCCCCTGGCTCCAACCTCCTCTCATGCAGTTGCAGAGCCAGAAGGTCTCCCCTCAGTCTCCTTTCTCCAGGCTGAACACCCCCAGCTCCCTCAGCTGCTCCTCATCAGACTTGTGCTCCAGACCCTTCCCCAGCTCCATTGCCTTTCTCTGGACACGCTCCAGCCCCTTCATGTCCTTGTGAAAGAGCAGGAACATCTGCTCCATGTGCAGGGTGGGGCACATGAGAGCTCTGTCCAGCTGTCTGCAGCTGCAGAAGACACAATCCTGGTGAGCTTCACCACTCCTCTCCCAGCTGCAGCTCCTGTCATGGTCCTCCTTTGCTGAAGGCTTTTTGGCACAGGAGCAAGTCCCCTGGAAATGTGATACAGCTGTATTTTTGCCTTGCTGTGTGACCTCTCTGCTGGGGCAAGAGGTAAATCTTCTCTCCCAAACTCATTCCTCCCAGGCCTTTCCTCACCATCCTCCCGTTGCAGACACCCAGATGCACAGACCTGAACATGGAGCAAAGCTCCCTAAGCTGCCTAGCTGCTGGTTTTTCCAACTTCACAAGAGAGCAAACCCCATATTTACAATGTCCTGTCCCCTTGGTTTGTGCTCCTTCCTCTCTGGGAGACAGGCCTGTAGGCCTGTGGTGTGTCTCAATGCAGACCTGGAAAAGCAGTCCTGGAACACATGAAGATTTTGAATACTTGGACTGTAAAACTCCTCAGGGTTCCTGCTGTAAAGTAACAGTCAATGGATACAGGGATACCAATGCAAAGCATTCGTATAGTTCTGGTGCTGGAGCTGAAAAACAGATGGGGATGTTGTTGACTGCGAGTTCTTTGCTTTTTAAGTCAGTCAGAGATTTTTCACAACAGACTGGAGGGGGGGGAAACAAAAAAAGTTTTCTTAATTTAATGCAGCAATATTTTGTGGTTATAACATTTCATTTATCCCCAGACTAACGGGGAATGTGCTGTTTGTGTTCCAGCCACAGTGCAAGTTTTCCTCAAGTGCTTATATATGAGCTCCCCTCTAACTTCCCTCTACAGGAGACTGAGTTTTCATATTAACTCGTTGCAGGATCTTTTATGAGCAGTGACTGTCACACTGTGCCTGTTTGTGCATTTGTGCATGCTGATATTGCTCTCATTTAGAGGAATGTCAGCTCCCACCTCAATCTTGTTTTTTCCCCATGCAGTTTTTTTTCCCTAATATATCAACAGTTTGTTTTAAACTTGTTTTGAAAGAACAACCTACAGTGGTTTAGGCAAAACCAAGCCAAATTGGAGCAGTAAGTATTAACAGATATGCACAGGGCACAAACAAAAGAATTCCCAAAATGTATTTAAGTTATTTTTTTCCTGCTTTTTTAGTATAATATTTGTGGGCCAACTGTGGCAATAACTGATAATTTTAATGCAAGATGACAGAATTCCAGTTCAGTGATTCTTCAGAGAGAAAGTACTCCAAAAACTTCTTTTCGTTTTGTTCTAATTTTATGAAAAAATAACCAAAACCAAAAATGGAGATCCTCAAAAGAAAATAATTTGAATCACCAAGTTTTGAAATTCATTTATATATTTCATCTCTCTTCCACTTTCAGATACACTTTTCTGGCAGGTTTTTGCATATCCATCTCCAGCTCCTGAGGTTGACCATCTTTCTAGCTGGAAGACACTAAACTAAAGTTTTCTTCAGAATGCATCAAACACTTGGCAAAAGATCTCTGCCATGACATGAGGGATACTGCTTGCTTTTTTTGGGAGCTCTACAGTCTAACTTAGCAGCACTGGTTCTGCTGGAAGACTCCATGTGGAAAGATCAGTTACTAGATCAGGGCTCTGTTTTGAAATTAAAATTGCATTTGGAAATGCACCAAGGTCATTAGTTTTCTTTGTTTTCTGTCTTAAGTGTTTTTTTTTCTCAGCCTGGTAGGGAAATAATGATTTTTTTCTTCAACATTGAGATGACTGTGTCAGCTTGAAGATACAGTTTTGGAGCTTGATGGTATTTATTGCATTAATTTTTTAAAGGGTAATCATGGTCAAATCCCTATTTTGGAATAAATATGGCTTCCCAAGTGGAGCTTACTTAAATATTGCAATGGTTAAATGAAATGGTTAAAAAGTTTGCCTGCCTGCAATGGGATGATTAAAACTGAGTTAGCAGAAAGACTTTGATTTTGGGGCTGCTTTCTGTCCCTCACCCTGCTGGGTCCTGCTGAGCCTTCTCCAGCCACAGCTCAGCAATGGGGCCCCGCTGGTCAGACGTGCAAACCCACAGGGAGCATCTTCTGAACTTGAGGGGTTTTTTTGGTTATGGGTTTTTTTCCTTAGTGTGAACTTACTGTGCAAACCCCATGAAGTTCAACAAGGCCAAGTGCAAGGTCCTGCATGTGGGTCAGGGCAATCCCAAGCACAAACACAGGCTGGATGGAGAATGGACTAACAACAGCCCTGAGGAGAAGGACCTGGGGGTGTTTGTGATGATCAGCTCCCCACAACCTGGCCATGTGCACTGGAGCCCAGAAACCACCCGTGTCCTGGGCTGCACCCCCAGCAGTGTGACCAGCAGGGCCAAGGGGAATCATAGAATGCCATGTTGGAAGGGACCTCAAGGATCATCTGGTCCAACCTTTCTAGGTAATACTACAGTTTATGAGATGGCTCAGCACCTTGTCAAGCTGAGATTTAAAACTGTCCCATGCAGGGGAATCCACCACTTCCCTTGGAAGACTATTCCAATGTCTAACTGTTCTCATGGTGAAAACTTTTCTTCTGGATTCCAATCAGAAGCTTCCCAAGAGTAACTTGCACCCATCACCCCTTGTCTTTTCCATGTGACTCCTGGTAAACAGGGAGTCTCCATCTTCTTGGTAGCCACCCTTTATGTACTGGAACATGGTAATAAGGTCTCCTCTGAGCCTTCTCTTCTAAAGGCTGAACAAACCCAGTTTTCTCAGCCTCTCCTCACATGGCAGGTCCTCCAGTCCTCTGCTCATCCTTGTGACCCTTCTCTGGACCCTCTCCACCTTGTCCCATCCTTTTTGAAGACCAGGGACCAGAACTGAACACAATACTCCAGGTGAGGTCTAACAAGCACCAAGTAAACCGTGATGAGGACTTCTTTACCTCTGCCGGTGGTGCCCTTGTTGATCAGCCCATTGATTGTCCCCCTCTACTCTGCTCTGGTGAGACCCCCCTGCAGGGCTGGGTCCAGTGCTGGGGTCCCCAACACAGGAAGGACATGGAGCTGTTGGAGAGAGTCCAGAGGAGGCCCCAGAGATGGTGTGTGGTCTGGAGCAGCTCTGCTCTGGAGACAGGCTAGGAGAGTTGGGGGTGTTCAGCCTGGAGAAGAGAAGGCTCAAGGGTGACCTTAGAGGACCTTCCAGTGCCTGAAGGGGCTCCAAGAAAGCTGGGGAGGGACTTAGAACATGGGCAGGGAGGGATGGGATGAGGGGGAAAAGTTTGAAACTGGGAGAGGGGAGATTAAGATGAAGTATTAGGGAGAAATTCTTTGCTGTGAGGGTGGTGAGATACCGGCCCAGGCTGTCCAGAGAAACTGTGGCTGCCCCATCCCTGGCAGTGTTGAAGGGCAGGTTGGATGGGGCTTGGAGCAGCCTGGTCTAGTGGGAGGTGTCCCTGCCCGTGGCAGGTGCATTGGAAGTAGATGTCATTTAAGGTCCCTTCCAAACAATTCTATTATTATTATATAAACTTAATATTTCCCTTCACATTCAGCCCAGACTTTTGAGCTCTCCCTCTTGCTGGTGGCAGACCCACCTCCCACGCTCATGCTCAAATATCTGACCCCCCATAGATGGGGATGTCAGGGGGGCATCAGTGGAGGTCAACGCATCCCAAACTGCATCTCTTCTCATCTTGTCTGCCTTAGGGCTACCTTCACTCCTCCTGCCTGCCCCTCACATTGCTGCTGCCATACCAGCCTTCACCACCTCCCCCACCTGATGCCTGTTGCGACCTCATCACCACATGGCTGGTTTGATGCCATCATGTCCCAGACACCACCCGTGGCTGGTTTTTGGTGGCAGTGCTCAGAAGAAGTAGGAACCCAGGCATGAGTACAAAAGAAATGTGTTGAGCCCTTCCAGACAGAGCTGCTGTTTGCTGCAGCAAGGAGGAGGGTTAAGCAGGGAGTGAAATGCAGCTTTATGGTCATTAATCTCAAATTCTCCCTCTAATGACATCTCTGAGGTTAAGTCACAGGAAGTGTGATATTATTCAGCTTAGTTAAATTTAGTGTAATTCACATCTGCAAAGCCTTTGCAAATTAGTGTTTAGTCTTAAATTGCTGGTTTCCATGATGTGGGAGCTCCAGAGTATCCTGCATTAAGCCTTGATGTGTTACGAATTAGGGCGCAGAAGCCCTGAAATCCATGCGACACGCCAAAAAAACCTCAAGTTTCTGAGCAGTTCTGAGGCAAATATGCAATTAATTTAGTCTGCGACGCTAAGCAGCTGGGATGGCACCCTCACAAAGAATTGTTTCCCCCTTCCTTTGCTCTCGCAGCCTGGATGCTGGGAAGGGCAGCTGGAGACAGGCTCTTTTGCAAAGCCATGTTTATGAGCCGTGGCTGATCCTTGCCACACACTTCACCTCATCGGGCTGTAATAGGTGCAGACCTGTATTGATTACCATGACTTGCAGGAGGGAAAAATCTTTGCCCTTCAGATTGGGTATAAATTATAAATAGCTTCTCCAAAGGCTGAGAGTTCCAGAAATGGCATTCTTCTCAGACAGCCACATGTAAAGCTGTTGTTGTAGAGGTTATTAACTTTATGATTGCAGCACAGGTGTACTTGACCCACAACAATGATCATTGTCCATAAAATCCCACAGCCAGGGTTCAATCACCTGCCTTCTTCAAGAATGTTCATTAGTGACGGCCAGCAAAGGTCACGCTAATAAAAGAAGGTTAATGCTCACTGTATCAGTGTAAATTCACTGGTGAAACAGCACTGTCTTCTTGCCATCTTTCTCACTAACACAGCTCTGCAGCCTCCTGTAAGTGGGTCATGCAGGTCTCACGTGTACAGGGTGCATGGCCATGTGTAAATACAAATTTGTGTGCACACATGCACGGCAGCTGATGACACACCAATGAGAAAGTGTAACTGGTGTGGGTTAGCAATAAGGTAGTCACCCCTCAAATTTGCAAACCTTTTTTTTTTGTTGCCGTTTTCTTCCAGCAAATTTTTTTTATAATTCCCTGACAGAATTAAAATTTTATTGAAATGAACAGTCTGTCACTGACTCCCAAAACTTAAATTTTTAACTCCATTTGTTACTTGGTGTTTGTATGCTGGTGGCTCAGCTCCATCTTCTGTGGCATTTTACAAACTCAGATGTGTTTCCTTTCCATGAAATCACTACAATACGTGCTAAATTTCCCATGAAACTGTGATTCTGACCTAGAAGATTAAATACTCCTTTATCTTACCTCTCAGGGTAGGGCTGTTGCATTTTTACAGGTGTATCCTCTTTTTCTGCCCTCACCACTACACCTGGGTGGTAGGTGCAGCCTGTGTCCAGGTCTTCTAAATGCCTGCCAAAGCCAGATCTGGGACTTTCTTCTCATGTTAAGAAAGAAGAATATATGGAGAGGGAATATTTGTTTGATGGGCTACTGCCAGCAACTGGAAGATGAAGGTGTTGGTGATGAGACACTGGATGGATGCAGTAGCAGTGAGGTGGAGTAGGGCTTGGTAAGACAGGGTTGAGAAAAGTCAGGAAAATAGAGAAATTGGTGGGCCATGAGGACAAGAGAACTGGGGTCAGTGGGTGGGTGTGATGAAAGAGGACCAGGGGCAGGTGGTGGCCAAGAATTCAAGAAGAACTGCAATGTGGGCAGATTGTGGGGGAAGTATTCAAAAGTTGATATACTGGAGAAGTAGATCTCCCAGGTGGAAGAAAAACAGCCAAGGAGTAGGAAGAGATTTAGCCTAAAGGAAGCCTTGGGAAGGAGTGAAGAGGGCATTTGTTGTCCTGAGGCTTACACACCTACTTACAGGGTTGAGGGGCCTCTATCTGCCTGAGACCTGTGAAAGTATTTGCCCTGACAAGCTTGGGGTGTTTCTGAGCATGGACAGAAGCCATGCTGTAATAAGGTGTTAGCTTTAAGGTCAGCAGCTGAGGTGTCTGTGGAGCTTAGACACCTCGGGGGGTGGTGAGCAGCTGAATTGGGATTTTCAGGATCACTTGGGTTTAGGCTATGAAGTTTCACCTCTCTTGATGTGAGGGAGTGTGTCCTTTTGGGCAGGGGGGGCAGGTGTCCAGCAGGCCCAGGAAAGTGGGAGGACAGCTCTGTCTCTGCCCTCCCTTGTGCTCACACCTTTTAAACCCTCCTGTGGCTGTGGCCATCAGTGGGGGAGGACCAGGTGGAGATGAGTTTTGCTCAGCTTTCTCCCCAGGAGCATAACAAGCACGAGGCTTCTTGAGGGTTTTTTTTTGTGTTACCCATCAAAAAATTAGCCTCTGAAGGAAAATCAGGGAGAATTGCCCTTCCTGTGGCTGCTCCAGGGATGCTGTGCACTGGAGGAACAGCCAGAAGGTAGATGGTGCCAATGGCATGTTAGAGAGGTTGGTTTCTATTGGATTGGGCTGTGTTGGGTTATATTGGTTTGTACTGGTTGGGTTGATCTTTTTGGGTTGGGCTGGATTGAGTCAGGTTGTGCTGGGTTGGGTTGGGTGGGGGCCAGGTAAAGACAATAGTTAAAAGATGAAGCAGACAGGTCAGTGAATACCATTCCTGTACCTAGGATAATACCCTGGGCTTGTGTTGACTGTAAGTCTTTGCCTACACAGATACAACAGGACACTTATCATTCATGCAGAAACTTCAGGGGGGTGGGGAAATTCCCTTTGCAATATTCCTTATGCAGAAGATTATAAATATTTTCCACTGAGGAGGGCGGAGTTAGTTTATTTACTATGGGTTTACCAACTATTAATTCAGATTCTTGCTGAAATATAAAAGCAATGAGTGCTTATTGCTGTGCTCCACACCCTGTGTGCATTCCCATTGCAGTTTGTTCCTTAGTCACAGACTTATTCCAGTCCCTGGAAAGACCTTCTTTACTTTCACAACTGCATCTCCAAGCTCTGCTTCTGATGTGAAAGGGAAGAAAATTCTATTCATCAGCTTTACTTTAAAATTGCTTTATTGCAATTGCAAATCTGTGCTTATCCTGCTAGTGATTAAGGGCCTTTTCCCATTTTTATTAGTTGGGTTGTCTCTACCATCATGTAGCATGGGTACTGGCTGCTCTGGGTGCAAGCACTGCCATTCC
>CM036616.1:2188645-2206145 GCA_020745705.1 Hemiprocne comata
GTGATCTTTGTTCTGAGTTGGCAGGTTGGTTGTTGCTCTCCTTCCATCATCCCACTAAAGATATTGGAGATAATCAATGTCCAACAAAAATAAACACTGGTCTGTGTCACAGGAGATAATAACCAAGTAGTATGTGTAGGCTCTTCTCTAGCATTGCCACAGAGGTTCCCACAATTTTCCTTGGATGAATGTTGCATATGAACCACCTTACTGTGTGTCTAAGCCCCCTTTATAAGCTGTGTGTCATTTCTTCAGACTTCTCTGTTTCTTCCCTCTTGGCTCTTCCACAGAATTAATTTCCCTATGCAGTTGCTTTTAGATTACTATCCTGCCTGTGACTCCATGAACTACCACTTCTTAGCCAAACTAAACACACCGAGGTTTGGGGTTTGTTTTGTTGGTTTTTTAATGTCCCCTCAGAAATTACTGCTTCCGTTTCATTATTTGGTGTATGTCTTGTCTCTGAATTTAGCCTAAGATTTTACCCTTTCTTTACCATTGCTGGTGTCTAGAGGTGCATATGCAGAAGCTCCTAAGGTCATTGGTTCTCAAAGCTCTTGAGCTAATGGAATCCTTCCCAGTTTTTCCTGAAGCTCTCATCGTCCCTGTCAGGCATATTTAATGATTTTAAGCAAAGTACATTTTTAAATTTCCTTTTTCCTTAGGTTTACTGGTGATGCTCTGAGAGCTTCTTTTGTTTCAGGGTTTGAGACCTGGAGGTTTACATCAGCAGGGCAAAATGGTCACAACAGACACGATAACTTCTTCCTGTGCAGATCCCTAGGATTGGATCCAGGAATCATAGATGGAGGAGGAATCTTTTTCTCAGACATACAAAGGTTTTGAACAGTATCATTACATCACTACAGGGTTACAGAATTACACACCTGAGAGTTATAGTCTTATGTGAAGACTTTAATTTGTGTGCATGTATGGGTAACATAGGAAAGAAATACATAAATTTCCATTGATTCATAACTTTCAGGAGGAAAAATCCTTTCTGAAAGGCATATCAGACTCATGTTCCCAGGTCAGATGGGGTTGGCTGGTTTGTTCATTCATTTGTAAAGGAAGAATGAATTGTGTTGCTTCTCAGAGTTGGGGAAATAAGGATAAAACATGTTTAGTAAGTGATAAAGTGCTTCTGCTCATGCAAATGCACTGAAAGTCTGCATTTCACCCTTTGAAGCATTCAAATCAAGTTTTGATAAGGCTCAGGGCCTTTTGTATTGACTTGGCTCAAATCTTTAATGTTAAAGCAAGGGCTGCCAGTGTTTGGGGACACGATTGCAAAGCCCCAGCCCTGCCCAAAACTGACCCTGACAGTTTGCAGAATGGCAGGGTCCTGGTTTGGACCATGGCCCAGGGGGGACAGAGCTCCTTCCCACTGACATCAGTTGCAAACTCTACTGAGCAAGATGTTTGGTGAGGAGCAGCCAAGCGCTCCATCCCGGGCACTAAACCCCGAGGCGTGGAACACCCTTAATTCGTTTTGAAACCCTCCCTATGTAGAGCCGAGCCGCCGCTTAGAGAAGCAGCCCCGAGGTCAGCCCTGTGGCTAGTAACTGTGGAGACACTTTTCAACCTGGGAACTTTTTTCCCCTGCAGAAAATATCTCGGTGCATATGGAGATCTCTCTCCCGGCTCCTGTGCAGCATGGGAAACCTTTGTCCCACACATCTTGTAAACGCGGCGGGGGGCCACCATTGTGCCGAGCATCTTCTGAGCACCGCAGGCGGAGCCTTTTGTCCGGCGCGGTGGGCCGGCGCCGTAGGAGGGCACCTTTGTCCCGCGCAGCCGGTAATCGCTCT
The DNA here is from genome assembly GCA_020745705.1 of Hemiprocne comata. Classification (NCBI taxonomy): domain Eukaryota; kingdom Metazoa; phylum Chordata; class Aves; order Apodiformes; family Apodidae; genus Hemiprocne; species Hemiprocne comata. The sequence continues at coordinate 2,190,457 of CM036616.1, forward strand.
GCAAGAGTGAATTGCGGGGATTGCAGAGCTCTTTTCCCTCCATCGGAGCTCTGGTTTCAAACAGAGGACCCTGTCAGCCTGGCTGGGTGAGGAGATGCTTTTCCTGAGTGGAAGTGGGAAGGGGAGGTAGCAAAAACAAGTGTATGCAAAGAGCCACCAGGGTTGTGTCACCCGCCTGCCTCTACAGGCACCAATCCCAATTTCATTTTTTGCTTTGCCTCTTCCTTATTCTTCCTGCCCATTTGGGCTGCCCTTTTTATCATTAATTCCCTGTCCCTTCTTATGTTTGCATTATCTCCTGTTCAATATATCGTCCTCTATTTAATCTAATTAACTAATAAGCGCCCTCATTATTCTTTCAGATCACTAATAACCATGTTTAAAAGACTTGAGCCCTGATACCAATCCGTCTGGGACTTCATAGGTGTATTTTCAACCCTGTATCATTCTTACTATTTGTCTTCTCGAGTGCTCTCACCACTTCCCAAGAAGTGCAGCAGCACCATTTCCAAGGCAGTCTGAGGTACCATACATTGCTATGATCAGAAATCATAGAACCAGAGAATCACAGACTGGTTTAGTTTGGAAGGCACCTTAAAGATCATCAGTACCCAACCCCCTGCATGGCAGGGACACCTCCCACCAGACCAGGTTGCTCCAAGCCCCATCCAACCTGCCCTTAAACACTTCCAGGGATGGGGCAGCCACAGCTTCTCTGGGCAACCTGAGCCAGGGTCTCACCACCCTCACAGCACAGAATTTCTTCCTAATATGCAGAGTTATGCCTTTCTTCGTCTGAAATATAGTGAATCTGATGAACCATGATGCCATTCCAGGCTTTCAGTAGTAATTGCAAAGAGCAGAGTCCCAAACTGTGATGCAATGATGAGATGCCACATGCACTGCAGGTGCTGGAGGACGTGCTGCTCACAGATGGAGCTGTATTACCAAAAGTCTCAAGTGTTTTGAGGTCTCCTCTGCTGGAGTAAAGTGATTCATTTGCAAACAAGAGGTAGGGGTGAGCACAGCCCATTAGAGGGTGAAGGTCATCATCCATTGTAAGTGATTTCCCAGGTTCCCACCACCCCTGAGTTGTCAGATTTACCTATGTAGAAAGGCACAGCATTGGACAAATCTCTCGCCTGCTGATTTTTGTGATTCAATAAAGTGGTCAAGTTTGGTTTTTATCTGTTCTTCTTGAATCTGAATTCTGTTCTCCTGTTGCCCTAAAGACGCCTGCAATTTTTTTTCGTGTTGATCTCTTACTTCACTGATATTCAAAGGTAAATTGAACATGCCATAGTTTCAATTAATCCTCCTTTTCTCAAATTAGCATTGTTTTTCTTCCCACCCCCACCCCAGTCCTCCAGTGCCTACCTGATTGCACATGAATTCTCAGAAATAATTGCCAGTAGTTCAGCAGGTTCATTAACTGATTCCCTGAAGACCCTCAGATGCCTGTCATCCAGACCTGATGATTTGTATATTAAATTTTTACAAGTATCCTCTTATCTGGGTTATTATTTTTTTTTTATATCAACAACTTTATTGACAAGTCTTCATTGTTTCTGATCATCAATCTCTCTTTGTGGCGAATTGATTCTGAAACTTGTTCACCTTCTTGCCATCATTACTTGTTTTACCTCCCACGTTATTGGACCCACCTTCTTTTTGGAGGTACAAAATGATGTTTTGTGCATGTTAAAATGTACATCCAGTTCTCACTACCTCTTTCCATGCTGGCAACTGGGAGGTCTCTCTGCTTTTATATCATTTATCTAACTTCTCTTAGTGAAGCTGGGAGTGGGGGGGATTGATATTTTTTTATTCTCCAGCAACTGTAGCCTTAGCATATTTTAGGATGTTCTAGCTGTCTCCCACACTTAACAGCTTTTATAAGTCTTTTCATTGCAACATGCTCCCAAGATTTCTCGAAGAATTAATGTCTGAAATCACTATATGTTGCACGATAACCCATCACTTAATCTGGTATATTGGATCGTGCAGTTTATCATCATGGATGTTGAAATTAGTGAGCACTAAGGGGGTGCGTATACCTTGGAGGACCTTGGCTTTAGTACAACTGCTTCTGATTATCCAACTCTCACACACGATTCCTTCTCTCGAAAAATAGATGCCTGCTCATGCATTTAATTTGTCTACTGCTAAATACACAATTGAGATTGCAGCCGTCAGTGATATTTTTCATCAGGCGAAAACCTTATGGCCAAGTCTGTCATCACCCTTAGGATGTAACTCCTCTTGCTTCTGCCTAATTTTCCAAGCCTCTGGTATATAAATCATAAATGCACAGTCTGTGCAGTGTTAAATTTTCAGGGCTCTTCCTTTAGTAGTAGTTGAATGCGAATACATAAGGACAAAATTTGACCTTTAAATGACTGTAAAGGGCCAAGGCAGATACTTGGCAAGCTTTTCTTATTACAATATTAATCAAGTGAAGAATCATCATAATCCTGGAAACTAAATAGCCATTGTAGTGATTTTATCACCAGGGAAATTGTTCATCTGTCAGTAAGATTGTTACTAGGAAGGGGAAAATAAGGAGTGTTAAAATTGCCTCAGACCGCTGAATCCTTGAGTCCCTTTAGACTCAAAGCTTGAATTGTTTTTTGAGAGGGGTGGGTTGAGAGGGGTTGCTACAGGAAAGCTTTAGGTTAATCAGTTTCAGTAACACCAGTGAATGTAAGCCTGAGATCTCTTAAGGACATGAAGAGAGTGCATGGGAGAAAGCAGAATGAAGAAAGGGACAGGGAGGCTTCAGAAACTTACTGTTTTATGATTTTTTTCGTTTCTGGGTGGCCCTTTCACAGAGGAGGAAGGTTGTTGATAAAAGGAAAAAGAAAGAAGGGGGGGGAGGGAATGGCATAATGTTCATCTAATATAATCCACTGGATATTAATGAGGATGAATGTGATTGAGACAGAAGGAGACAGATGCAGGCAGGCAGGAGTGACAGAGACATGTTTGTGTGGGACACATCCTTTTAGGACCCAGAAGGCCACATGGGAAGATGCTTTACCTCTTGAAACCCAACATGATGTGACTGACACAGGTGTGTGAGGAGACCTACCCATGCAGGAGTGGTGTCAGGATGTGGTAGGACAGCCTGCCCCTCCACAAAGCCACCTTCAGTAGATGACATCTTTGCTGGTGTCACTGTGTGGTGGCAGTGGGAACCATAGTGTACCCAACCATGCTGTAACCTGAGGGATGGGTCTGTCAGGCTGTGCACAGGTTGTGCTGGAAGGGGAGCTTTCTCCTCCTGCTGTGGGGGAACACCTCTATGGGATGAATCCCTCAAGGAGGGAAACAGTCATTGGCAAGTGATGGTACAGGGTGGCTCTCTTAGGTCATGGGGTAGATGGTCTGCCTCAAAAACCACCTACAGGATATGGTGGACTGCCTCCCAGTGAAGAGGGTGGGTGAATTTGGAGGTGGGAAGTCCTTGTATGAAAGGTGTGTCTGGGAAATTTGTGTGAGATGTCATGAATTGTCTCCATCCAACAAATGCAGAGGGGGGGGAAGTCTGTGTGTGCAGGTGACGTAGAACCTCTTTGTACAAAACACATCTCTTTGTGTGGGAAGTGGTGTCATCCTGTGCAGAGCTGCTTTGGAGGAGCTTGTCTGATGGCTGCCTCTGAGGGTGCAGGGGAGGGCCACATGATGGGTAGCTCCTTCATCAAAGACTTTCCAGAGGGGACAGTGAGCGTGGACCCACCAAGGATGGGAACATAAGGATGAGGGTCCCAGCAGAGTGTGAAGGTGGGTGTGCAGGTGACACCTCCAGGGTGGCCACGCACATCCCTGGGGACCACCAGCCACCCCATGTCCCCTGTGGACCATCAGCCACCCCACACAGCGTCCCTCTCCACCGGGCAGGCCACGGCCACTGTGTCCTTCATTGTTGTCACCCCCAGATTGTGATACTGTCACAAAACTGTTGCTAGGCAACAAATGTGGTTACTGGGTCTCAGCGAATAGCTGAAGGGGAAAGCGAAGTGTTGCACCATTGTAGAGTAACCATAGCAATGACCTACTATTACAGACTAAAGAATTATCATTAACAATGTTAAAGTATCAAACAGAGGCCCAGGATCCAGAAACTTCCAGGCAGCATCTCCACATAATTGGGTTACCCAGGAAGAGGTCCCCACTCTTTCACAGCCCTTGACTCCCTGTCGCCATCATCTTGGTTTGTTTTGGGGGTCGTTGGGGGTTTTGTGGTTTGTTTTTTTGTTTAAAGAAAGTGGATGCAACATGCATTGAATGAGACACTTGTAAAACAATTAGAAGTGCCCACCAAAAAAAAAAATATATATGGAGGCGAATATGCAGAGGGAAGAGATAAGCAGGGAAGGTCCATTTTACTGCTGGAATATTGTGGGAGGACTTGTTGGGGAGACATGCACGAAGGATGCCTTTGTGTTGCATGGGTTGTTGTTTGGGTCAGGTGCTCTCTTCCTGTTAAAAATTTATCTACCAGGCTAAAAGCAATGTGAAATGAAAAAGAAATCATACAAAGTACACCAGCCCTGAAAAGTAGACACTTTTTTTCCCTAGTTAAACAGAACAGGTGAGGTGTTTTAAGGAAGCCACACTTAACAGGGTGCTTTGGGGTCCCCCTTTCCCAGAGCCAAGATGAATTCAGCATCTCTTCCTGGTCATCTAGGTGGCCCTACCTGTGAGTGGGGGTGTCTATGTGTCCGTGTGTGCTTCTGTGTGTGTGTGCAGTTGTTCCTGCCCAGCTGCCCACCAAGCTCAGCAGCAGGGCAGCCCCATCCCACCCCAGGCTCTGCCTGGACCAGGGGACAGCAGCCCCACGGCTTCCCGGGGGTCTTCCATTAACATCCCTGTGATGTTTTGCTGGCAGCAGTAAAATCACCCTGGTCAAACTGTCACCTTTGTGTTTTGCAGGTACGGAGCGCCATGAACTAACTTCCTGGAAGAGTTTTCCATCCATTTTCAAGTTCTTCAGCGAGGCAGTAGAGGCAAAGAACAGCTCAGTGAAACCAACCCCAACACGGCGCTCCAACAGGATAAAATACGAAGAATTGTAAAAGGAGGGGAGGAAAGAAAACAAAACAAAACAAAAAAACCCACCACGCCACCAACAGCAACAACCTCTTGGCTCCTTGTTTTCTGCAAGCAGTCTCCCAGCCCCTCATTAGATTGTTTTCTTCCTAGAGCACAGGGTCGTGATGTATACATCTAAATAGCGTTTTGCATTATTTCTAGATGAGTGCAACTGTCAAAGCAATATGGGTTCACTGGTTGTGCTTCCTGTGGGCTGTAACTTGGATTTTGTGCTGCCCATCAGAGCGCAGATTAAGGCTGACAGTGGTACTGCACAGTGCAGCATGGTGCAGCTCTAATTGCCCTGACACAGCCCTGCACCAAGCTGATGCCAGAATTTAACAGCTTCGTCGTGGTCCTATCGCCTGCAGGATTTTTTTGCTGCTTCCTTCTGTATCAAGACAGAACAAAAATGGGAATTACTCTTTTCTAAAGACAGCTCTAACTCCAGAAGTGCTAACCAGCCCGTGATTTAAACCCTTCTCACAGCCTTCTCTTTCTCTGGGACCAAGTGGGATCAACTCTTGACTCTTTCATTTTCTGCTGATAGGAGGGTCCAAGAAGTTTGGTCCAGATTTTTAGGAAAGCCCCTTTGTTGTAGAGATTTTCCCCTCCTGCCAGATCAATGGCATTATCTGTAGATCTTCTCTTCCTTTTGAAAGCTCCACTTAAAAAAAAAAAAAAAATTCCTATTCATTAACTGGCTGGATCACACTGTGAAATATAACAGAAAAAAAAAAAAAAAAAAAAAAAGAAAGAAAGAAAGAAAGAAAGAAAAAAAAAAAAGACACGTACATTTTTCCTGTTTAGTTTTAAAAGCAAAGATGCTTCCGTTTTCATATGCCGGGTTTGTAATGACTTTGCCATCCCGTGGTTATTCCCCTTTTCCCTAAGCTCATGGGTTTGCTCCCGCTTTCCCAGGCGCTGGAGGGGGGGGAGGTGGGATGCGGGGATACTCCACGCGTGGGGCGAGGGGGGGGGAGTGTTGGGGATGCGGCTGTAGCCGCCGCTGTCGGCAGCTTTTCCGCGCTAAAACGCCTGATAAGCGACAAGATGTGCCTGATAGCGTGCCCGGCGAGCGAGCGCGCTAATTAAGCTCCTTTCGTGTTGATGATGCTAAATTAAAGTGATCTTCTATTCAATGGCCGTGCCCGCCTCGCCACTGATGCTGTTAATGCGGAGGAGGCAACACAGAGACACATGAATTTGGGACCCCCATCCCACCCTATCCAATCCCCCCCCTCCCCCTTTATGTCATCTTTCCTGTTGTGTAGCTGGGGGGCTGGGAATGGGGGGAGGGAGGCGTTAAAACGAGTTGATGCCGGACCAGAAGTACCCCCCCTTCCTCTGAGATACCCATGGCGGGGGGGGTGGGGGCGGGGGGAGGGAGGAGGGTGGTGGTGCAAGGGGAAACCCGGCCGGATTTGGACCGAAATCCTGCGGCTGGGAGGCGGAAGGGGGGGTCTCTCGGCGGAGCATCCCTCCCTGCTCCCACGGGCAGCAGGGTTTCCCTCCCCCCCAGCCCCGCATCCCCTTCCCCCCCGCTGCAAGCATCTCGCTGCGTTTAACCTCTCCCCTTTCCAAGCATCCCCCCCGTTGGGGAGGTCACTGTGCGCCCCCCGCCCCAGGCGGTGGAGAGGGGAGGGGAGGAACGGGGTCATACCGTGCCTAAGCGGAGGGCAGCGCAAAATCCGCACCCGGCGGTTTTGCTTCCCTGTAGGAAACCTGTTGCTGGGGGCAGGGGAGAGACCTGCAGTCCCCCGCCCCGTCGGAGGATGCTGCTGCTTGCGGCCGGCCTGACACCCCCCGCCGGCCTGTGTCACCCCAGCCCCTCCGGTCCCCGTGTGTTTAGGGGCGGGGGGAAGGAGGGGGTTTACATAACCTTATTTGGGGTTTCTGTGTTTTTTGCTGGGGGAGTTTGGACAACCCCACGCCACCCCCTAAGCCGCTCTTCATCTCCAGGGAGGGGAGATGAGTTCTTCGAGGTGCTAAATGTCGCGGGAACGGATCTATTTTTTTTTTTTAAGTGTCGATAAAAAACGAAGCGTACGAGAATTTCTACTGTAACGATTTTCCGTTTTTTAAGGCTGCTTCTTTACCTGGCCCAGCTTTTGTAGGGGAGCTGTAAAGCACAGGGGGGCGGAGGGTCCTCGCCGCTGGTTCTTCTCCGCTTGCACTGAACGAAAATAAAGATATTATTTTGTCTCCTCCTTGTGCACTTCTTGTCCCCGCGCCGAGCTCCGCGGTCCCGGGTGGGTTACGAGCGGCTGCGCGGGGGGCAGCTCCTCTCGCCTGGCAAAACACGCGAAGGGGGCAGGTGGGGTGTGTTTGCAGACAATACCCCGGCCGGGCCTGGGGGAGGAAGGTGTGAGCTTCCCCCCGGGACCCTCCCCCACTATCCCTGCCGACCCACGCAGGGCTGCTGGAGGGCGGGGGGTGGTGGATAGGGCGAGGGTCCTCCGTGGCAGGGAGTCGGGTATGTGTCCAGCCTCACAGCCCATGGTTCGTCCTCCCTTGCCGAAAGAGTGCGGACATTCCAACCCCCCGCGCCTTTTCAGCGGGAGGCCGCGTAAGGCAGCGCACCCCGCCGCCCACCTCCCCTTTAGCTAACCCTAAACAATGTAAAAATACACCCTGGAAAAGAGAGGGGTGACCGGTTCCTAGCATCAAGAAGACTGGGGGAGAGGGAGGGATGTTGGGTGAGGGGACAGCTCCGCCGGGCTCCAGGAATGGAGGAGTCCCGCGGGGAGCTGGAGGAGAGGAAGGCGTGGGAGCATCCCGGCATGGACCGCCACGTCCCAGTCGCCTGAAAAGGTGACAACGGTAGCCCTGCAGCACACGTAGGAGGGATGGATGCTGATTTAATGGATTCCTTTAGATCCATGCCTTTAAAGTTGCGCGCCACTGGTTCCTGACGCCGTGATGGACTCTGGCATCAGCCTCCTCCGATTTCATCACGGGGAAGCTCCAAGACATCACGCAACAAGCCTATGCCATGGGTAACTTTGGGGCTGGCAGTCCAAAAGTGACATTGCAAAAAAAATAAGGACAGAAAAATGAAAAGCAGACACTGAGCCTGGGATAGGCTCTACAGGAGAATCCCCTAGTTCCTCGTGACCGAAAGGCTCATGGCCCAAAAGGGTTACACACCGTTGAGAGAGCCCAGATGCCGCGGTTGGAGCCATGGGCCAATGCGAGCAGGCGTTTCCTCGCCAAGAAGGGAGAACAGAAAAAAATATTCCGCCCGGAAAACACCCAGCGGAGCCCCAAAAAACAGCAGGGAGGAAAATTAAAAAAAAAAAAAAAAAAAAGGTGTGGGAAGGAAATAAATCCCTCATCTGTCTTGTGCACACATGTCGGTGCTGGGTACAGTCATCACGGGGTGATCCCTCCGGACTCAGCCAAAAGATGATGATGCTTTTCATGGGAATGCGCATTTTCCATCTGTCCCCGAGAAATATCAGTAATTGTTTTTTTCTTCTTTCCCCCCCCCCCCCCCCCACTTCTTCCTTCCCCTCTGGTTCTAGGAATTTAATTCAGGAGCACAAATGAGAAGTGTCAGATCCCTAAAACTGCGTGGAACTGCGTATTGCACCGTTCTATAGTCAGCCAAACCAAAAATAACCTGCCGAGAACGTGTCCGTCCCTCGTACACCCGGGCAGAGCTGCATCCCACGGAGCTGAGGGGGGTGTGGGTGTGTGGGGGGGTGTGTGTGTGTACGCACCCATCCGTGGGGTTCCGGGTCTCGCAGGGAAGTGTGTGTGTACGTGGTATGTGTGTGTTAGTGCGTGTGTGCCCGCATCACGTTGACGCACTCGACAAAGTGTGAAAAATGTACTTCCCGAGAAACTTGGAAAGAGATGTCATTTATCATTGTACCATCATAATACCACAAAATTTCACTTTTCTGTTCCATTTTGGATTGCATGTGTTCGTGAGTATTTCACTAGATCAGTGACAGCTCTTTACTCTTTATTTGCATAATTATATGCTCTGGTCTGAAGAGAAAACTAACCCCCAAATTTCATGGGTCACCAAACTGCGACAATCAATGTTTTATCACGTATGCTAAGCAAAATCTAAGGAGCTATATGAAGTTTCTTGGGGAGTTTTTGCTCCTCAGAAAATTAAAGATTTTGTGCCTCTTGAATAGATGCAAAATCTTTCCAAGCTCTTTGTAACTGAATTCCGTTTGAAGGCAAAACTAGAGATTAGCTCGTAGATCTGGATTTCAGACCCACTAGCATTATTACTTCAAAGTGGATTCAATACAAGCAGCTTTACTGCATCTCTAAATTTCGCCGTCCTAAGCAGTGCCATTTAAATAATGGGGAAAGAAAAAAAAGAAAAAAAAAAAAAGAAAAAAAAAAAAAAGCAAAACCAACAACAAACCAAAAAGTGGCCCAATGTGAAAAATGCAGACAATCACCTCCTCTCTCATCAAGCCCGCAGTGACAAGAGGGTTTCATTCCACCCCTTCATAGCAGTTTTATTTTTCTGTTGGGTGCTGTCCGCCTCCCCGACCCCCATTTAAAGATATTGGGCATAAATACTAGGAAAACTGTTTCCCGAGCTGCAGGTTGTGTTCTAGTCCATCGATTGCACAATAACCACCCTGTCCAGTTGGGATACACACACTCCAGATTTATTTCTCGATCAAAACCTCTTATTTATGAGGAGGAAGGGACCTGGTGATGGGGACTGACCAGCCATGAGAATCCCCCTCCTCCTCCTTCATCCGCACCGGCACTGATGGAAATGTTCATCTCTTGCTTTGAATCAGTTTAAGATAAATTACAAGGAAAGAAAAGTATCCACGCAGACTTCGAGAGGACCTCTCAGAGGTGTAGGTGAGCTGCAAATCCCTGGGGACACGCCACCCAGGTTTAATTTCGCTGAGAAACTCAAAGGTTTCTCCGGTCTCCAAGCCGTTACCTTGCCGGGGGAAGCGCCCAGGGTTTGCAGCTTTGCGCCTGGGTCCCTCTGAGCTGTTGGGTAGGAGAAACTTTTTAAAAGAACCTGATTTCTAGCAGTTTAGACGGCGATGATCTCCTGACCCCATGGGGTGAAGCAGCGCCGTGGAAGGACGGCGCATCCCCGCCGGCACTCCTGGGGTGCGGGTCCGGAGGGGCGAAGCCTTATCTGCTCTTATTATGGCTTTTTTTTTTTTTTTTTTCCCCCTCTCCTTAACACCAACACGAGAAGGAAGCGGGTTTCCAGCACAGACTGGCATCTGGGGAAGTTTGCGGGAGTTAACGTGGGGAAGTTTTGACTCCCGAGTGATTTTTCCCAACGCCCGCTCCAGGCAGTCGCCAGCCTCGCACCGCCTACTTGCCTTGCAGAAACAAGGTGAAACACGAGTGGGAAATTAAAATGGTGCTGGGAGACGAGAGTCTGGCTGCCGCCGCGGGGGCCTGGGGAGCTGGGGGGGATGCAAGGCCGGGGGCTGGCTCCTCCGGGGAAACCCGGAGAGAAGACCCCGCTCCCAGGCAGCCCCTACGGGGGGAAATGAGTCCCTTAAATACCCCCCCAAGCTCCCCGCACCCCTCAAACGGGGCCAAGTAAATATGAGTATTTCCGGGGAACGGTTCTGCAGGATGGTTTGTGGCGGCGGAAACAACAGCATCAGTTATTTCTCAATAAATGCGGCACAGGAGAGAGCTGACGTCTCTGAGGAAAGGCCTGGGTCGTCTCCTTTTGTCGTTTCCATTTGTCTTTACTCACGCCCTACCTAATCCCCTAATGCCTGGCAAAGGACTGTCTCCAGACTTCTCCCTTCAAACTCCTTCTTTAAAGCTGCTATCTCTGACACAATTAGATAAATAACCTTCCCGCGCACCTCCCCTCCTCCCGGGACCGTTTCACGCCTTCTTTTCCTAAGCTTGACTCGCCGAACGGCGAGATATTGTTTTGCTTTCTATAGCAAAGCCCTTGATGCGAAGGGTCCTCCGTGTCTCCCCGCAACATGCAGGTACAAAAATAGCCTCCTCCCCAATATTGTGACCCGTCCTGCTTTCCTGCATTTTGTGGAAAAAGCGGCCAACGTTTAATGAAGCTTGTAAATATTGATGTGGCTGTTGGCGGCAAGCAGCAAGTCAGTTTGCCGGTGGCTTTCGCCAGCTTTCCCTGCTCCTGCGTCCCCTTCCCACTTCTACCTTCCCTCCCACAGAGTTTCTTCTCTAATTCAATTAAGATCCAGCCTTTGATTCGTCCTCGGGTCGGGGGCTGGCTGGGAGTGATCTCCCCATCACACACCTCTTCACAAGCACTCCAGATGTTTTTTTTTGGAGGGAGGGAGTTATTATGATTATGTGGATTATAAATTGTTTCCTTTGTACTTTCTGCCTATTTAGAGCTCAGCCTCTTTTCGGGGGGTGCGGGGAGGGGGTTTGGCAGCCGTAGAACTCCGAGCGAAAGGCACTGAGCGTGCGGGTTTGGGTGTTGCCCTTTGCCTATCGCCGTGTCTCCCGTGGGCTCCCCACCACAAAGCCAGGACCCTTCGGGGCAGGGACCACCAGGCAGCATAGCGTTCTTCCTGGGGGGTCTCGGAGCACCAAGCCCGGTCCCCATCCCTCCGCTCCCCCCGCCTTCCCCCCCGGCCCCCCCCACCCGGCGGTCGGGCACTGGGACCCGGCGGCGCTCGGGGAGTTCCCAGCACCATGGACAGCACCGCCGCTGCCGCCGGGGACCGCGGGGTCCTTGTGCCCCCCCCCCCGCCGCATCCCCCCTGGGGGGGTGGGGGTCCCTGTGCGCTCTCAGCCCCCCTAACCAGCAAGGATTATCCCCACCAAGCACCGTCGAGCATCTGCCAGGAGCGTCGGGACCGCTCCGTCCTGCCCAGGAGATCCGCCGCTGCCCCCACAGGGTGACCCTCGACGAAGGGGGTCGTGGGAGAGGGGGGGGGGCCACAGGGTTCTCCTGGGTCAATTGGCTGTCGCGGCACACCTAGGCGAGCGGGGATGGCAGAGAGAAGCTGTTCATCTGACTCCAGCTTCCAAGCAGGGGGAGAAAGAACAACGGACGAGAGAAAAGGGAAAAAAAAAAAAAAAAAAAAAAAAAAAAGAGGAAAAAGTTGATTGCTCGCTGTCTCCCCCAATGCGGCTTGCCTCCCGGGGGAGAGCGGCAGGTGCCAGAGCCGTCCCGGGGCTGTGTGAATATCCCCTTGACTCGACGGGGCCCAGCCCTGGTACACAAGCGTCCCCCCCCGACCCCCTCCGGGTAGACACCGAGAGCCGTTCTCCCAGTCCCAGAGCAGCGCACAGGGATGGGGTCATTGCATCTGGAGGGGGTCGACGTTGAGCCCCCGCGGCTCAGGGTGCCCCTCTGGGGCCATCTCCCGAGCCAGGGCCGGCTGGAAGGGCTGGGGGCTGGGAATCCGTTTGCTCCATTACCCCCACCCCACAGTCCGGCAGCCGCGGATGGCCAGGGGCCGCCTAGAGGGTTTTCCCCCACATTGTGGTTTGGGGGCTTCCCAAGGGTGGTCCCCGGGTGACCCCCGGCCTTCCTCAAACCACTGCCGCCCCAGGCGTCCACGGAGGAGAGCGGGCTGCCCCCGGGAGCCGGGACCCGCGGAGGAGGTAGCAGGGGTAGACCCCCGGAGGCACTGTGGGGCGACACCCGTTTCGGGCGGCTCAGGGGCGTTTTAGCTGCACAAACCCCCTCCCCGGCTTCCCGCAGAACGGGGGGCTTCGCCCAACGGCTATGGCACGGAGGGAGACGCCTGCATCAAAGGCTTCGCCATATGCACGTGAAACCGAAGGCTTAAATATTTTGCAGCGCTGAGTATTGACCTAGAATGATTTCATTTTCCTTTCATTTTCTTTTCCTTTCTTGTATTTTTTTCTCTCTTTTTCTCCTTCTTTCTTGCTTTTTTAATGATTATTTTTTAAGGGTAAATGGAAACAGCTGGTTACCACTTTACGTCTTTCCTATGGTCAGGGTAAAAGCATCCTCAGACTCCCCCAGTGAGCCCTGGACTCTCCGAGCGCTTCGCAAGCAAACTCACACGCTGCAGTTTCGTTAAGATCCGCCTCAACTTTTTTTATTTTGACCCCAGCAACCGAGATTTAGTTGCATTTTCTGGTGGCTTCAGGGTTTGTGGGTTTTTGTTGTAGGGGTCGGGTTTAATTTATTCTATATTTTTAATTCTCTGTTACTGTCTGCCTTCCCAGAACCGAGTATCCCACGTCGGTGGAGCCAGCGGTACCAGCCCCCACTGCACTGTCCACCCGCCGTGACCGCGGCCCCGCTCCCACTCCGAGCCCCGAGTGGAAAGGAACGATCGTTCAAAATATTTTTCCCCGTCTGGGCTCCCGCTCTGCCTGACGCGCACAGAAAGTTTCCCTTACAAATGGAGCAATTTTTTTTTTTTTTTTTTTTTAATACTTTTACACCCCACCCCCCGCCTTTGAAAAGAAATAAACCAATGTTCCCCAGCCCAAGCAGGAGTCCCGAGATCCCCTCTGCTCTTTACTCTCCCTCTTTTCCTGTAACCTTTCAAAGTCGTTTGAAATTACTTTTCCTGTTTTTCGGCCATTTGTCGCTGTCACATCCACAGGGGGAGTAAAGTCCCCGCGCGTCCCCGGTCCCTCGGGCAGGGGAGGTTGGGGGGTTCCCCTCTGCATCCCACTGCCCACTCACCCGCCCTCCACCCTTTCCCCCTCGGCCCGGGTGACCAGCACTGACTTCGGGGCTGGATTTTGTCTGTCTCACGATGGCGACATGCGGCATCTCCGGAGAGAGCGGGGATGCCCTGGGACACAAACCTCTTACCCTGGGACCTCGGTTGGGAAAGGGGGAGGGGAGGTAGGGAAATGGGGAGAAGAAGGGGCAAACTCCAGGGGGGTGTCCTTCCTCCTGAAAGCCCGCTCCTCGCCGCATCTTCCTCAGCAAAGGGAGCACTAGCGAACGCTGCCCTGAGGATTTTGAGCTGCGGAGGGAAGAGAGAGAGAGAGAGAGGAAAAATAAAACAAACACAAAAACAACCAACCAAAAATCCCAAATCCAAACTCCTAATTGAAAATCCTTGGAGAAACGGGGTGCTCGCTTCTCTGGTGTGACACCCCCATGAGGAGAGGGGGACTGGCTTGGCGGGGCTGGCTGGGGAGCCTGGCGACCGGGAAAGGACCGAGACCTCTCGGATTTCTTCCTTGAAACGAATACCTGGCCGAGCTTAACGGGCGAGAAATTCAAAGCTCAGGGCAACCAGAGCTGCAGCAGAAGGGCAGTTGTCACCGCTCCCTTCCCAGACAGATAAAGTTTTGTTGTTTGTTGTTGGGGTTTTTTTGCCTTTTTTTTTTTTTTTTTGGGGGGGGGGGAGTTTCGTTTGGTTGGTTTGTGGGTTTTGTTTTGTTTTTATTTTATTTCCCAGAAAGATAGAGGGAATTTGTTAGAGTTTATGTAACTGGAGTTAGAACGAAACCCAGACTCTTTAGTACATGAGTTTTTATTATCAGCTTCCAACCTTGCAAAACTAGAGCCATTTGCTTAACTTAATCCGTAACATATGTTTGCAACACTAGCAGATTTGGGGTTTTTCTTCTTTCCCTCTTCCCCCCACCCCCCCCCCTTTTTTTTTTTTTATGTGTGTTTTGGAGCTGATCAAGTTGTAAATTTTCCGCCTTAGGTTTTCAGCGCCTCCTAGTTACAGCCTAACACCTATTGAGAGAGAGAGACTCCACAAAGATCCCACGGCACCAAATCCGATCAATCCGATCCAAAAATCTCTAATAAAGTTTGCCAATCAGGCCACTCAAGACTCCTTGGGATTCTTCCCACTCAGGAAGGAGCTGCCACGCTTTTGAGAAACTGAGTTCAAATGAGCAATTCTGCATCATCCCCATCCTTCCTTGTCTGGGAGGCAGCGTCTGCTGATTCACTGTTTACTACTATTTTTCCCCGACTCATAGGCCAGTTTCCTCAAGGTATCGCAGAAAGGAAGCGGATGAAAAAAGCCTCCCCATGTCAATTAATAACAGTAATAACCACGGCAGTCATCACACCACAGACCCATGGTCTGAAGCCTAGTTCTCTCTTTGCTACTTTTTTCTTTTCTTCCCTACTACAATAGCTTTTAAAAATATCTCTTCTGGGGGAAGACAAATGTCTTCTGCACCAAAATGACACTTAGTCTTTAAATACGGGGATGGCAAAAGAGCCCTAACAGAGCAAGGAGTGATTTGGGGAAATAACTCGCCCGCTATTTAGCGTTATCAATCTTTACTTCGGGTATTGACTCTCGCCTTGGAGAAAAATAATATTAATAAATAAATAAAAATTAAAAATAAATAAATACATGCACAGAATGCCCTGGGAAGATCAAAGGCCTGTATTGGCTTTTATGGCACCCGCACTTTGAATGCCTCATAATTGTTTTGATGGGCTAATGACAGAGTGACACGGAGCCTAACTCCGGAGGACGTGGTGATATTCCCACCGAAACGAGACCCCAGGAGCCTTTTCCGCGGCACCGGCAGCAAATCACCCTCACCCCCGCGGATCCGCGCCCTTAGGGGGGGGGAGCTGGGGGGGCTCTGAGGCCTCAGGTAATTCACTGCGTGGCTTAGGACACGCGTGGCTGTCAAGGACCCTCCAC